>JAMXBD010002974.1:0-149253 GCA_024138025.1 Combretum micranthum
TAGAAATTTCTTAATCTTGAGAAAATGAGAATCCTTAAAAATAAAATAAGAACTCAACAGTCTATAAATTCAAAATCACTACGTATGACAAATTTTATATTTAACTCTGACTTGTAAAATCGGGTAATATAGAACCAAAAACAAATAATTAAAAAGTAAATAACAATAAACCTTCGAAAATAAAACTCAATTCAAGAATTTTGAAAACGTTAAGAGATATTAAATACTTACAAAAATAAAATTTAAAATAAATTTCTCAAATTAAATATGTTATATAAACATAAAACATCAGTTTCTAAATTGGCAAAGATCTAAACCGCAAAATCACCCGGGAACCCTAAGTCAAATAATAATTTAGATCCGGCAATCCCGCAATCCTAAACCAAGAAGTCGAAATAGGAGTGAAGGATGTAGTTTAGTTCGTAATAATATTAGATTGCATAAAAAGATTATATTAGCGAGCCTTCGGTCTATTTCGAACTGATCGAATACAGACTTGGAAAAGTGTGTCCCGGGGCTCGAAATATTAAATATATGAGATTAGTGCCGTTAGAATGTAATTTCATGAGATTTCCAGAAATATCAGTTATATACTTTTTCGGGTTATAAAAATTATATTTATAACCTTTTTATCATATTTTCATTACTACCGGTACTTTAAATGTCTAATGTACTTTTTGAATTCTTCTACACTATTCACAAGTACAACTACATATAACCTATTTCTTACATCCTTACATCCTTACATCCTACTTTACAATTACATCATTTTTCTTACAATTTACTTTTCCAATATAATTTTTATTACTTAAATTACTTAATTAATGTTGAAACTTACACAACACAAATCATTCTCTCTCTCTCCAAGGGGGCCGGTGCTACTCCTCTCCCTCTTTCCTCTCTCCAATTTGTTTTATTTTATTTTGTTAAATTCAAGTAAACCCTAATCCACAAGTCTATATAAATTCCTTTATGCCAATTTCTTTTCACTTTCTTTCTTTCTTCCTTCTCTCTTTAGAAAATTCTTTTTTTGCAAAAACTCTCTCTCTCCCTCTCTCAAAACCATAACACACATACACACACTCACATTATTTCTCTTCAAGTTTCTTAATCCAAACATTAAATAGGTAATAGATCCATACCTTATTACCTTAAATACATGTAATGGCAAGTTCATTCATGTGTGATTCCACACAAAAACCCCCATAAGCTTCAAGCTAGGGATGTGGAAATACTTAAACATGAGATCCTTGCCATCACAATGTTATAGATCTTGTTATTTAAGTTATTTTGTATTATCTTATTTTATTTACAAGTTATGTTGTTATTGCTAATGATTTGTACATATATTCATCATTCATATAACCATAATAGTGTTTATGCATTAATGACTAGTATAGCAAACTAGATCTAGTTGTTTTGAGTTCATAAATACATTAGACTTTTGTTTTATGTTTGTAAATAACTTGTAATAGCTTGATGGTAGTAGGAAAGTTTTAGAAAGCTCAAGATCTATTTTATTTTCAACAAAAATCATTTTTTTTAAAGTTCGAGTAAAAAAGGAACCATATTTAGAAAAGTTATTTTTCAACTTCAAAATGCATATTTTTCATTTAAAATGAAGGGCTTAGGGAATAGATATCATAATGAATGATCTTGATGAGAAAATCTTAGATCTACTAAAGAACATTTTCAAAACAAGGGCATGATTGCAAAAGTTATATTTCAATCTCAATAACACGTTTTAAATTCGTAATAAATGAAGCTTGAAATGTGAACACCCATTTTTCAACCCCAAAATAAGACTTTTATTAAAGAAATGGAAGCCTTAAGGAGTAGATTTAATTAGGAAATGGTTTTTAAAGGACTAAATGGGTTTTACAAAGAAAACAATCTCAAATGTAATTTTCAAAATTCGGATTTGAAAATGGCCACTATTTAAGCACCTATTTCCAAGTGCCAAAATGATAATTTGTATATAAAAATGGAAGTCTTAGGGGATACATGTAATAAAGACCCAATTTTGACAAGAATAAGAGAGGTTTATCAAAATATAATCTTAGAACAATAAACGGTTTCCAAGAATAGGTTAAACAATGCTTTCATTCTTTAAAATTTTGTAAATTCATACTTAGGCAAACCACCTATTTAAACATTTATTTTCCTACCCCAAATGAAGGTTTTTATTAAAATAATGAAGGTGATGGCTATATAGGTCATCAAGGTTAAGTTTTGATAAAAGCAAATGTGATTTTTCAAGAAAGAAAACCACATTTCTTAAGTCTAGTAATTTCAAAAGTTTTGCAAAGTAAAAGTTTTTCAAAAAGAATTCTTGATACTATTAAGAATATACATATAGATAGCTCATATCATAACCTTTATGACAATCGCTTGTAGGTGTTGCATATATACATGATGCACTTGTAGAAACAAAGTTAGGAAGTAATGTCATATACTTCTTATTTGACATTATCTAAGTACGTGAGAAATAAGATTTTCCAACACTCATGAATCATGCATGATATTGAGTTATATACGTATATAATAGAGTCCTACAAAATATAATGATAGCTAAGTATCTATCAAAGCTTTAGTATAATGCTGGATTTGAAACTAGAAGTTGAATTGTGGAATGGGAATTCACATAGTATTCTGTACATTACTGTTCATAAACTAAATGACCTTGTTTTTCAGAAATAACTCTAGAAATAGATGGCTTTCGTCAAATAGGTAGAAATCGGTATATAATATGCGAAATTCCGAATTAAAATGACCAAGTTATGACCGTTTTAAGTTGGAATTTCCTCTTAGACGAATTTTGACGAACTTGTTAGAATAGAAATTATAAGTTCATTCAAACTTCATAGAAATACTCATTAGGGTTATTTCTTTTGATTAGGAGACTTGAGAGACGGACTAGACCTTCCCGAAGACTATTACGATTAAGTGGATTTTCGCACCATGGCAAAGTGAGTTTTCCTCTTATTTTGTTACCTTGCTTGTGCTTGTAGCTAATTGCATTAGAATTAGGAAAAGATAAAATTGTGATGAGTTGTGATCTAATCTTGGTTGAATGAATGAGAAGTATATTGAGGCGAGACTTGTTGTAAAATCATTATATGAGCTAGCATAGACTTGAATTGTCTGAAATTCTCTATGATCGTTTGTAACCTACATAATTAACATGCCACGATTATATGAATAAACTGTACACGCATATCACGTATTGAATCACATTACATTAGTAAGTATACCTTTGGTGGGACAAAGGTATATTAGTGGAGGGTGGAGGCTCATGTTAACATTAAGAATGCGAAATCGCTTAAGTTAACGGAAGTGGGGTAGGCACTTGAAACTACCACCTAAAACAACAAATGTTGTATAACTAAGAGAAAGATATCGGGATTATGGTTGCATGACTTATGAACCACCCCACTCAAGATTGGAATTATGGTTGCATGACTTATGGACTACCCCAACCCTAGATATGGAGGGCGTAAATCCGCTTTATGTATGGGTTTCGGTTATCCATACATAATTGTCTGCTCATGTGTTTGTTCATGCATAGCATATACATGATTTATAACTTGCTTGTTATGGTACGAAATTAAGGGAACTCTCACTAAGCTAGTATAGCTTATACCCCAATAGATGTTTGAATAAATAGGTTGACGGAAGAATGCTACCTAGAGACCGTGATGTCTAGAGCTGAGTATGACTTCGGGGTTTCAGTAAGAAGTAAGAATACTTGAAGATATTAGCTAGGTCTTGTGAATGACTTCGTAATAGTTTTATGTAGTGAAATCTATTGATGAATTGTAATTGAAGTATAGTGAATTGTATTTCCTTTTCATTGTTACTCAAGTTGTATCAATATGAAATGTAACACTCTGATGTGTCTCCTCCATGTGTTAGATGCCTTGTACTTAGTATGGAAGCCTTCGCGTGACTGAGGTGGTCATTCCTAGGCTTTAATATTGTGTATGGCGGACTGCTACGTTTAGGGTACCCTTTGGGGCGTAACAATGTGGCTGACGGTTTTCGTTAGTGGTTACCAAATCATGGAAGTAGTGTGAGCCATGGCTGTTACCTATTTAGTGGCCACCATGCCACTAATCCACTTCCCAATAATATAGGGTATGATGTATCGTGGATCGAGTGAATCGATCGAAATAGAAATAGATGGTCGAGTAAACTGGGTCACATAAAGTTCCAAACATGTTGTACTAGGTTTAAGGAGTCTTTAGTCGAAATATGCCATCAACACTCACTGATTAATTATTCCGATCGTTTCATGAAATCTTCTTTTAGGTTTCACCCTAGTTCAGTATATAACTTCGTTTATTATGCAAATCTAATTATGCATTTAAAATACTACTATACAAAACATTAAATTTAAATTTTTTTATGCACACATATAAAAAATAAGTCAATAGACACACATAATTAATTACTAGAACAATGAGATTAATTTGATTGAATAATAGCTTTCATACTCACATAGTTCTTGTAGGTTGTCATAGGTATTATATAGACTAACTCTCACATAGTCATTAAACACATAACAACAATCTATCGTATTAAAAAACAAACAACAATTATAATAGTTAAGAAAGAAAGGACAGAAAAGAAAACAAACTCAATAACTTTCTTCCATGAATCGCTTCTTGTGTTCTTCTCTTAAAATTCACCTATTAATTACATGGAAAAGCTCCTTTTTTTTTTTTTTTTTTTTTTTTTTTTTTTTTTTTTGCCTTTCATTCACTCTCCTTCTCTCAAACATATGAAAAAGCCTCTTAAGCACACCTCTCCAAGAAACCCTAAAATAGTATTAGTGTATAGGCTAAAAAAATACACATGATAATTAATTTTCAATAAATACAAAAAGTATATGGTTGTGTTTCTACCTATACTCATTGTGCAAAACCCACTTTTATTATCTGCAAGGAATGTCGGAGATAAGTTATGTATTTCATGATATTCAATTTGGACTGTTGTATAATTTTTTCTTATTTTATGTAGATTTTTTATTATTTTAAATTATTTTTTTGAATTTATCCTAATTTAATTATTTATTTATTTTCTAAATTTATAATTTGACCAATTGAAATATGTCATGTGTCAAATTTTGGTAATAAAACTAATTGTATATAAAGAAGTCAAACTTTGTAAACCTTTTAAAACTTTTATAACTTAAAGAATATACATACATATATATGTATATACATAAGTTTAGTCCTAAATAGAAAAACTTTAATTAGTGAGGGCTATAAAGAGAAATATATATATATATATATATATTTATACTTTGTTTTCTAAACCCACAAAATACCCAAAACTGAAGTAGATAATTTCTGTTTTTTTTTTTTTTTTGGTTTGCTGTGATGATTCTTTCCTTTTAGTTGGTTGAAATATGTCAATTGAATCGATATCTGAGCTTGTGGGTTATTTATAATTTGTTGTACCTTGAGATGTGGTTGAAGTAAATTATTCATCTTATGCTTGTTCAAGAGCCTAGCATGTAATTTTGTGACTTCCACTTTGCCATGACACGAATTTGGTCTTGATATACGTACGTACGTATTTGAAACTTACATTGATTTAGAGCTCGTACAAATATTTGTGGCTTTGAGGTTGCTTTTGTACTTTTGGTGCGGTGCTCTATTGTTGATGATGGCTTTCTCCGTATCATTTTGACGAATTTATCATTATTTATACGCCATTAACCATTTCATGTTACTAATCACGATCAACAAATCTTTTTTTTTTCCTCAGTTCTTTTTCCTTTTTTGGGTTTTTTCTATTGGTTACATTTGATGCTTGCTTGGCTTTTTTGAAAGTGATGTGGCCACGATGATCAGCTTGGGTGTGTGGTTTTTACCGAAGAAAATTAAAATGATTATAGTGTCAAAGATTGTGGTGATGATGGTTGAATGTAATCTTGCGATGGTTTTAATTGCAATGTTTTTATATAATTATATATTCTTATTTATGTCCGTAAGAAAGTTCACATAAACATTATATATATATTGATCACATGATTGTTGTTTTCATTTATTATTTTCACTTTCAGTATAGAATTTTTTTCCACACATTTATTATCTTATCTGTTTGGATACATTAGTATAGTATTATTCTAGCATCACTTTCAGATCGAATTAATACTATACCTATACAGTTATCATACTAATAAAACCGAACAGATACTGATTCCATAATCATAAATTATAAATATAAATCTAATATAAATAAAAACACAATAATTCAAATAGATATACTGATAAGTCATTTAATTATATAGTAAAGTTTTGACATACATATGACAAAAATTTATACATATCATGTACATGTTCATTATGTAGTCTTGTACTGCATTAAACAAAATCAGACAAAATTCATATATTATTATTACTGCCACTGTGCTACAACCACTTTCCTCATTCTCAAAGCTTCCTCTTTCTCTCTCTGTTCATGACATCTTAACTCGACCAAACAAAACCTTCCAAATCCGTCTGGATCACTCTTTCTCTCTCTTTTGCTCTTTCTTTCTTTCTTTCTCTCACTAAAACATGGATCTATCCCAGGAGGAGCTTCAATTCCTATCCACTGCAGCAATCCTGAAAGAATCCATCTCAATCCCTAAACGATCCCCAAAAACCTTCTACCTCATAACCCTAACCCTAATTTTCCCACTCTCCTTCGCCATCCTAGCCCACTCCCTCTTCACCCACCCCATCCTCAACAAGCTCCAACCCCTCCTATTACACTAGCGCTTCCGAAATCCACCATGAATGGACCCTTCTCTTCACCTACCAATTCATCTACCTCATCTTCCTTTTTGTCTTCTCCCTTCTCTCCACCGCCGCCGTCGTCTTCACCGTCGCTTCCCTCTACACCGCCAAGCCCGTGTCTTTCTCCGCCACCATGTCCGCCATCCCGGAGGTCTTCAAGCGGCTCTTCATCACTTTCCTTTGGGTATTCCTCATCATGTTCGCTTACCATTTTGTGATTATTTTCTTTGCCTTGATCTTGCTTGCTGCTTTTAGTGGTGAAGATGCTAATGTCGTGCTTGCGGTTCTCGTGCTTTTGGTTGCTTTCGTAGCGTTTCTTGTTGTTCATGTTTATATTACTGCTGTATGGCATCTAGCTAGTGTTGTGTCGGTGCTGGAGCCGGTCTACGGCCTTGCAGCAATGAGAAAGAGTTATGAATTGTTGAAGGGAAAGACGCGTACTGCTGCGGTTTTGGTTTCCGGGTACTTGGTGATTTGTCTTCTTATTAATGGGGTTTTTGGTGGGGTCGTTGTGCACGGTGGGGATGATCATGGGATTTTTGGGAGGATTGTGGTGGGTGGGTTTTTGGTAGGGGTTTTGGTGATTGTGAATTTGGTGGGCTTTTTGGTTCAGAGTGTGTTTTACTATGTTTGCAAGAGTTATCATCATCAAGGAATTGATAAGAGCGTGTTGTACGAACACCTCGGGGGTTATCTCGGTGAGTATGTGCCTTTGAAGAGCAACATTCAGATGGAGAACTTGGATATATGATGTCCTCATTCGCAGGACTCATGAAAGAATGATACGTGCCACGTATTTTTCCTCTTTTCATAAGTTGGTGTTGAATTGTGTATATAATTTTCTTGGATTGATTATTCATAGGATTATATCTTAATCCTGCTCTTCAGTATTAGAATCATCTTTTTTTTATACAACTTTTAATTGTTGTTCTGTATTACTATTTCAAGGAGGTTCATTTCTATAATTGGTGGGTTCTGCTAACGCAGTATTCTATGAGGATAATGTAAATCAAATTATTGTCTGGTTAAGGAGGGCATATGTGTATCTATCTGTTGCTTATTGCGCTCTTAATTGCCTTGGATTCTTGTTTACTTGTCAAATAATCTTGTTTTATATGTCCTGAACTATAAGCTTAGTTTTCTGCTCTGTGCCATAATCCATTTTTCAGTGATTTACTTATCTGTTGGCACTAATTGTCTTTGCTGTATGGTTAGATTCTGCATCAACACATAGATATCGTGGTTTCTTTGAATGTTTAAATTCTACTAACATTGTTATTTGTCAAACGTGTTAGCTAGTTTGTTTACTTTTATGTTATTTTCAGTGCCTCTTATTCAAGATGTGCACAAGACAGCATCATTTTTGCTTCTGGTGTCTAGTTGTTTATGTGTTTTTAGTTTCTGTAAGTCTTCTACCATCTGTGTACTTATCATTTGTCTAGCATGTATAGGCCCCTGATGCTTTTAATCAGATTGGAAAGCTGCTGCTCCTTTAGGCAAAGTTTATGTTGTATCACATGATAAATTGTGGAGGCTCTTTATAGGTACTTGTAAGCAACATGAGCTACAAATTATCTCAAGATATATCAGCTAAAGAAAATTTGTCTGCAGTTTCTCTTCCGGTGGATGTGTATAGTTTTGCTTAGTGCTCATCCTAATCAGACAAATCATCTTTCTGCATTTTGGAACTTCATTCATTGTCTCATTTCTGATAAAATACTAAAGGGGTTGTTTTGAAGGGATTGGAGAGGTGCATGATTTTGTGAGTTGGTGGGAAGAGAGAGAGAGAGCCTTTATTGTCTGTAAAGAGGCCAAGTACCCTTTTGAATTGTTAGGTCACGATAATTCTTGAAACGTAGAGGAGGAAATGAGATAAGACACCCTGAGATTGCAGGTGACTAGAAGTCTAGATGGCAGATGGCTGATTTATGGATGAATGGCCTGAAAACAAGATGTGGTAGGGGAGAGAGAGACTGATCAGAGTCATAGGAAGTAGGAAAGCTGTAGTCTCTGGTGTTTGGGGCCTGGCTTTATGGGTATGGGTCTTATGTAGCCCTGTACTAAGAGAGGAGGGAAGTGATATGTGACACCCTGAGATTGTGGGTGGCTAGAAGTCTACATGGCTGGTTCCTGGACGAACAGCCTGAAAGTAAGCTGCGGTTGGTTGGGTTGGGTTGGTTTTTGGTGTGTGGGTGGGTGGGTTGGAATAGGGAGAGAGTGATCAGAGCCATAGGTAGTAGGAAAGTCAGAGTCTTTGGAGTTTTGTGCCAGTTTGGTGTCTGTCGTTACTGGTATGGGGCTAGTGGTAGCCCTGTGTGCATTAAATCATTTGAAAAGTCTTTCAATTGAGGGGATACTTATGGAGGTATTTTAAACTAAAACAAATGGTGATTTGGTTAGCTTTGGTTTGGTCAATGATGAAATTTCCAGCGTTTGGACAAATTCCTTTTAATCCAGCTGCTTAGTAGCTTCTTCCATTAGGATGGATCGAGTTTTTCGATGTTTGGATTTGATATGGCATATGCCAACGTCCCCATGAATTCATGCCTATTACCTCCATGTTAAGTTTCCTCTTATGTTTGTCTAGTCTTTAGAGAATAGATGAAACGGGAGGGAATTCTGTGCTCCATTTGATTGATATTGATGTGAGTGGTCGTTCTTTTGCTTGTAAAAGTGCTTTTTGCTCTTGATAAGCAATGTTTATGCTCACTTATAATGCTAATGCTATGGGTTTTGCTTAAGCGGTTAATTAAAAGGCGATCAAATGAAGTTGAGAATGTTTGAATGGTGGTCAAATATCAATTCCTGCCATTCTATTGTTGATGCATATACATGCATTGTTATATTCCTTCATCAGTTTTGTTATTTCTGTTGAGTTAATCTTCCTTCGCAGGCCAGGGTGAATCTGGTCAATGGCTAAGTAGTGGTTGACTTCTAAGGGCTAATTATAGTGTTGGGTCGCCTTAAAAGCTGACTGGTATAGAAGTTAGCAACTTTGCCATGGGAACAGTTGGTTATTAATTTAAAAATAAATTAACAAATAAATAAAAGTGGAGTTACTTTAGCTGTATTTCAACGTCTGTTGTCGTTTTCAATACAATTTTTATCAGAATTAACGAAATATTGATAATATCGACTTTCTTGGTACATGTGATTATGTGAACAAAACATTCCCAAAAGGTTTTTCATTACAGGCGGAAAAATGTTGGTAAACAATGGAAATTTCCTGGATTATTACCTTTGAATGTTTTTGCAGGCATTTTCCACAGGTCACAAAAAGGTAAATAGCAGTGTTACAAATCTGATGATTCGCCGCATTGGAACTATTTACAACTATCTAATCTTGCTGTCATTGAAACAATTTGATAATCGTACCTTTTTGTTTATTAACCATTACCTTTATAGCATTTGGTAAGGAAGAAGAATTTTCTTCTTCTTATATATATAATGGAAACGGTTATATTATATATACTTTTTCTTTGAAGATGGTAAATACTTGGTTTTAAAGATAAGTGGGTTAAATGCAAATATAAAACGAAGTATTTATAATATATCATAATCAAATAATTTGCCACCATCAAGAAGTTCATGATAGCTACAAATTTTAAGATTTAACATGGTGGAACAGGTGTAAATGAGGTGAGCCAATTCACAAACTATTGTGCTTGACTTAATGCTTATTCAAGTTCGATTTAAGAATAGTTAAGTCGAGATCAAACACGAGCTACTCAAGTAGTTTATCAAGCTAAGCTTGAGTTTCGTATATTTAGCTCAATTAGCTCTCGAGCCTAATCGAGTTTTATTGAGTTCAAATCGAGTATAAATATTAATCGAATCGAATTAAGTTGAAATATTAATATTATTTGAATTAGAATTAAAAATATTTTTTTAATGCAAATTGATCTTAAGCAGGTTGAGCTTGAATTTGTGTAGTGTTGGTTTGAGTTGAACTTAAGCTTAAAATTTTAAGCATGGTTTAGGTTGATTTGAATTCAAACTTTGAAATTTTAAGTCGACCTCCAGGTTGAGTTCAACAGTGTACCATTTTGACTCAACTTATTTGCAACCTTACGAACAACTTTACCACAATAATAAGCTCTTTTGCCACTATAAAGCAGGAGTAATAATTGTAACTTTTATGATTTATCTAGGATAATTATTCACATTATAGTGATTTTTACTAAGGTCTTAATTCGGATTAATTGTCCATTTTTGTAAACATCATCATGGGTCGGTTCTTGGGACCAACCTAACCTGCCATTGGTGCTGTTCTTGAATGATGAATTGGCTCGTGGACGGTGGGTTTAAACCAACTAAAGACTTGTCAGTTCTAGTAGATCTTGGAGGTTTCACCTTCTAAAATTGCTAGATCAAGAACTAGCTGAATTGGTGGTTCCACACCACAAAAATAAAAAGAAAAAAGAAGAGAATAAAAATTTTAATTATAATTAGAGAAAAAATATTTAATTATTTTCTTGTGAAAAGTAAAAATTTATTTTTCTACTCATGACATTTAATGTGTTACTAATAATTAAAAAATAATCAATATATTTGAAATCGTGTGTGTTAAGTTTATATTGATTTCTAACCCAAGTGGAATTTTCTTTCTTAATAATGTAGGGTTTTTTTTATATTTATGAAACATTATTATATCTTAGATATTTTACGATCTTACATTGCTAACATAGTAACTAAAAGTGCAAATGGTTGCATATAAATAAATACATAATTGTAAAATTTCTTTAAACAAATGGGTTATAAACAATTAAGCCAAATGGTATTTCAAGTTAAATTCTTTTTTGTATTTTTTTTCTTACTTAAATTAAATAAATTTATTTAATTAATTTTTATTTTAATTTTATGGTTTTCTAGTTTCAGAGGAACCAAAATTAAACCGTAAGAATCGACTATTTGGGTCCCGACCAAAACTTGATTTATTTGGCCTGTTCCGTCTGAGATCTCCATATTTCCAACCATTTATAGTCCATTCAACTATTTATTCCCTCCTTATTTCATAATAAATTGTTATTACACAAAATAATAAATAGCAATTCATATTCCAACATATGAATTGTTATTCAATAGTTTATGTTCAATTTTTATCATAAATGATCTTATCTTGAAAATATCACCTATACAAATATCATCTTTTTATAATAATAATTGACATTATAGATATTTTATATTTACTCTAATAATTGTTTTTCTTTTAATACCAAGTGAACATTATAATAATCATTACACCTATTAATTCTTTGATAGTGCTGGGACTAGTATGCTAGTTCTTGAGTACCTGAGTTAGGTCACAAGTCCTATTTTATAAGGGTGACTCGAATACAAGTTAAATTGTTATGAGCCATTTTCTATATCTTAGTCTACTTCTAAATTGTGAAAGGGGAATTTAAACTGTAATACATTACTCACATAAAACCTATTATTTCTAAAATTTACTTTTTAATAAATACCTTGTAGACCCTGTAAATTTTTCTATTATATTCTAACAATGTTATAATTTAAAATAAATTTTCAACCACCTAAACTTGTCAATATTTTTTAACAACTTAGAAAGGCAACACTTTATCACAATGTGGAGAAAAGTTGGTATTTTCGATAGTTTATATTAGGATACAAGCTTATAAACACTTAAAAAGCAACATTTTCAAAGTCTTCGTTTGACGAGCAAATAAATATGGTTGACCACATTCTCTATAGTAAAGAATTTTCCATAATCCCTTCACTATTTTGACATGACCGTTCTTAACAGTATTAATCGGTTATAGCAGGTAATTGCATGTGTAGTTCATCGGAAAAAGTCCATTACGCTTCTGAAGAGTAATTAATGCTCGAGGAAAATTTGTCATGAAGAAAAAAAAAAAAAGGTCGAACCATGAAATGTCCAATGAGAAAAAAAAGGTCATCCAATCATATTTAATACATTAAATGAAGGTTGTATATAGTCTTTCATTCTTTATAATGATCCATCTTAATATGTTTAAAGATTTTTTCTTTTTCGTATGTACGTTAGAATAATGAAATTTAATAGTACAATTAACATTAAAATATATATCATATGTTATGCATTTAAAATGAAGAATTTTGAGGGAAAAAAAGTCAACATATTTAGTTGAAATGTTTGATTTCGGTTAAAATTATATAAATATTTAAAACTTATGGATAAAAAATTAATTGATAGATTTTAATTAAGTGCTCTATTATCATGTAAATGTTATGTTGATTTACGCTCCTAATGTGAAGAAAATAGAATTTGTATAGTGAAATAGCACTCACACTAATGAATTGGGACTCGTTATGTAAAAAAAAACTTATTACTACTTTGGCGAAAAGGCCCTTGAAACAAAGAATTCTCCCCAACCATGTCGAAATGACCATGGAACAAGGAAATAACCTATGCTATGGTGAAATGACCCTAATTTTGCTTGAAAGGCCTTTAGAATGAGGGAACGATGCTGTGATGAAAATGACTTTTGGATTGAGAAATTCCCAATGAAATGGCCCCTGGGATGAAGAATTGACCCTTATCATGGTGAAAAGACCCTTGGAATGAGGAATTAACCTCTACTATCTATAATAAGGAATTCTCCCCATTTGTTGTAATATGCCCCTATAATGTAGAATTAAGTCCTGTTTTGGTGAAATGCCCCTAAAATGAGGAATCCCACTATTATGGATGAAATGGATCTTGGAATGAAGAATTCGCCCTTCTTTGGTCAAACGTCCCTTGAAATAAGCAGTCGCTCCCTATTGTGATGAAATGGCCCCGAGAATGTCGAATTAAGCCTTTATTGGGGTAAAATGCCCCTTAAAATGAAAAATTAACCCTTATCATGGAGAAATGACTCTTGGTATGAGAGATTCTCTCCTATTATGGTGAAATAACTCATAAAACTAGGAATTTCTGTAAGCCTCTAGATTTTTCGGTGAATATAAGTAAACCTTAAGAACTGGAAGTCAGACCGGAACCCTAAAGTTAACTTAGTTTTATGTTTAGTCTAGTGAATCTAGATCCGACAATTCCGTGTTCTTAAACCCTAGAAAATGAAATTAAGATAATTGTGGAATATGGTTCGTAATAATATAGGAAAGCTTAAAAATATCAAATTCTTAATTTTCTTGTGTCTTTCGGATCCGAACGGGATCAGTTTTCAAAAACTGTACCCTGATGTACCGGATATTGAAAATGTTCCGAAAACACCAATAAATTCGTAAAAATATAAGGTTTTCAAAAATATCAGTTTTAGAATTTTTCGATAACTAAAAATATTAGATATAGGCCGTTTACGTGTATTTTTTTACTACCGATATTTTAATTGTCTAGTCTACTATTCATAGTACTTTTCTACTATTCATTACTATTCATCTATCTTTACTTTTTCTACTACCTATTTTTATAACCTATATACATATTTCTTGCAATTTTCTTTTCTATAAAAATTTACACACATATTACTAACTTCTCTTATACTTTTCTTCTAAATATTATTTTTTAATTACTCTTTCTTTCATGCCACCAATTTTCTTTTCTTTTTCATTTATTTAATTAACTATAATTTCTCTCCAACTTTTTCTATAAATACCCCCCATCTTCTTTCATTCTTTCACACTTCATTGACCCACAAATTTACTACCAAAATTTTTCTCTCAAAACTCTCTCCAAATATTCTCTCACATTCCTTTCTACATACCCCCAAAATTCTCAAATACCGCTTTTCTCCACCATCAAATATTTTTTAGGTAATAAACTTTCTTTATATTACTTCTACCATGTCATGTAACTTTACAGGACTATGGTGCGAGTTTCCTAAACTTATTGTTATGGAAGCTACACTATGTTCTATATTGTTCTTGTTCATGAATATCCATTTCTATATTTCTATTGTTGTTATTATGTTTTGCTCATATCATTAATGTTATGATGCTAACTTCTTATTTATATCTAACTAAATATATTTATGTACTATATATATTCTTTAGAGCATATAAACTCACTTGTTATTTATTTATTTTCATGCTTTGCAATTTATTTATTTATTTCATGCTATTATTAAGACTAGTCTTTCTAGTCTTAGACTTGTCCTTATCAAGTCAAAACAATTTTCTTTCTTTTCTTTTCTTTTCTTTTCCTTTTGGGACTAGTCTATTCTTAGTCCTGGGATACCTTGATCAAGCTAAGGTTCTCAATACTTGACTTTACTATTGTGCTCTTATTACATTTATCCTATTATGTTGTTTTTTTTCATAGTTACATATTCTCATTCATGCATAAACATGTTGATATTATCTCAACCATAATGAAAATGTGTTTTCTTAAATTATAAAATAAGAAATCTCTTTAAAAATAAATTCTGTCATATACGAATTGATTTTTCCATAAAAACTTAAAGTTTTATCTTAACAAATATTTTCTACAGTTAGATAAGTTTAACTCAAGTTTTAGTAATAATACCATACGGGATTTCATCAATAAATACATAAAATAAAGTTATCACAAACTCTCTTTTTAAACCAATAAAATAAGAAAGTTTCTTTAAACTTAATTCTTTATTTAACAAAAGTTTTCTTAAATTCATATGTAAAGCTTTCATCAACATACTAAGGTTTAGATAAGTTTTACAAAAATTATCAAAAAATAACCTTTCTAAGGATAAGCTTTACTTAGGAAATAAAATAATAAATAACTTATAAGATCATTGATATTATTTATTTAATGTGGATCTAACTTTAAAATACATAACCAAGAAATATTTAGAAAAAATGCATTTTTCAACCACTAGAAATAAAGTTGTAGGAATCATAAAAGACTAAAATTACTTTTTGAAAATTTAATTATTCTTAACATTAAGAAATTGAGTTAAAAGAAGGAAATACTCACTTATAAAATTTTCCCAAGAAAAAAAAAATCAGATTTTCAAGTCTTAGCTTTTCTTACTTTTAAAACACATTGTTTTGCAAAATCATTGTTGAGAACAACACCACTAAATTCATGCATATACTTTGAGTCCATATATATATATATATATATATATTCAAAATATTTTTCAACCATACAAAATATCTATATTTTTGTACAAGAGCCCTTGAATGAAGAAAAGTTTGAAAACTCTAGTTTTGAAATCTTGAATTTCCATATCAATTATGTACATCACTATTGCGAGACCAAAATGAATTTTTTTTTATAAAAATAACCTTAGAAATAGATAGATCTTTTCGAGTAGTGTAGAAATCGGTATATAATATACGAAATTTCGAGTTAAAATGAGCAAGTTATGGCAATTTTAAGTTGAGATTTTCATTCATACGATTTTTGACGAATTCAATAAGATAGAATTAGAGAAATTGGTAGATCTTGGATGAAATTCACTTGGGTATTTCTTTTGTCTAGGTGTCGAGGATCAAGATCTTCTCTTCCCAGAGGATTACTTCGACTCATAGAAGATCGCTATAGACGAGTGAATTTCCTTTACGTTTATGTATTCGTGCATGTGCCTGTAGAATAGATCACTAGATGTTAGGAAAATATAAAACTGATATGCATGTGGGATATCTTGAGAATTATGTATGTGAATTGTTATGTGTGATCAATGAACGATAAGTATATCAAAACTCGATCTGTGATTGATGTAATTGTTTTTATGTAAGTATTGCCATGTGTGCAATTATTGCTTGATCGCTTTAAATGATTTAATGTTATATTGGAATCCCCATATAATAAATTACTCATGCATATCACTTGGAATATCATTTCGAAATTTTGCTACTACCTCAGCGTGGAACCGGAAAGGTAAGTTGTCTAACTATATCTTGAGGGTTAGGACGTTTGGGGAATACTGCCTCAAGTTGTAGCTGAGCCGGATCGATCGCTTTGGGTAAGGAAAGCTCGGGACTAGTAGTACGGTTCGTTAGAACCCCAAGACACGCACAAACTTTTAAGAAGGTTGTTTGGGGCCCAGTTCAAATCATTCCCTAACCACCGATGGAGTGGTAAATCCATCACACATACGAAATCGGATTGTCGTATGTAGTGTTTGATCATATAGTTGTTGCATTTCATATGCTTGATTAATAAACTTGGTTGATTGCCTGTTATGAATACTTTTGCGTAAGGAATATCTCACTAAGCTAGTTATGCTTATACCCCTATAGACTTTTGATATTGCAGGACATTATTTTGCACCGAGACCATCTTGATCATCCGAGTAGAATCTATATTTTGGGAAGCTTTTAGAGGAACTCTGTTTTGAAGTCTTAGAGTAGATTTCTTCTAAAATCTTATAACTTAGTTATTTATTTAGTAAGACCATGTTATTATGGAAATAATAAGGGGAATACCCCTTAGAAGTTGTAAGACTTTTTATTTTAATGAAATATATTAAGTATTATTTTGCATGTTCCGCTGCCAATATCTTAAAATGCATTACTTCACCGGTCTTCCTATGATGTGAATGTATGCCTTGTACCGATATGGAAGCTTTTAAGTGACTGGGGTAGTCATTCTTAAGTTTTAATATTGTGTACGGCGGACTATCACGTTTAGGGTACCCGTTGGGGCATGACAATTCCCCTCCATAACCATGGTGATATACCCCTAGCAAGAGCCCCTACTCTGGTGAAATGGCTTCGTATTGTGGTGAAATGACCTTTGGTACGAAGAATTCTCCATAATAACCCTTGTAACAAGGAGTTCTCCCACAGTAAAAAGAAGAAGAAGAAGAAGAAAAGACTTCCCTATTATGGTGAAAGGTTTCTAGAATGATGAATTCTCCTATAATAAGAAATTCTAATCTATTGCGATGAAATGACCCGTGGAATGTGGAAATTATACAACACAAATTGGACTTATAAAAATTCTATATATTACTAAAACATATATTATATATAACCTATATAATATGCAGGAGCATATATATACATATATATATATTCTGTATAACATATAAGAACATTTAAAAATTTTACATATTACTATAACATTGAAATGTCTATATGTATACTATAACATAAAAGATATATATATATTATATATATATATATACACACACATATGATGTCATGCCCGAAGGGTACCCTAAACGTGGCAGTCCGTCGTACATAATATTAAAGCCTAGGAATGACCGCCTTAGTCAGTCGTACATAATTTTGTAAAAATTATTTTTGTGGTGATTCATTTAAGTAAACTCATTTGATACTTAGAAAATTAAGGCTCAACCATACCTAGCCACTAAGGACTTCATTTCTTTAATAAAACTTTCATTTTGAGTTTGAAAAAATGGACCTTTTTATACCATTACTCCATTATTACGGATTTCTTAAAATGACAAGCAACTCAAATTTTCCTACTTTATTTCTACAAATACATCATGTATATATGTAATACCTATAAGCTATTGTCATGAAGGCTTGAGATGATCTATTTATATGTATATAGTACTAAGGATTCTTTTTGAAAAACTTTTACTTTGCAAAACTTTAAAATTTACTAGACTTAAGAAAAATAGTTTTTCTTCTTGTAAAATCATACTTGTTTTTATCAAAACTCAACCTTGATGACCTATATAGCCATCATCTTCATTATTTTAATAAAAACCTTCATTTTGGGATTAGAAAATAGATCTTTTAATAGGTGGCTTTCCTAATTATGAATTTTACAAAGCTTTAGTGAATAAAAACATTGTTTAAATCTATTCTTGGAAACCATTCCTTGTTCTAGGATTATATTTTGACAAGCCTCTTTATTCTTGTCAAAATTGGGTCTTTATTACATGTATTCCCTAGGACTTCTATTTTTTTTTTTTTTTTTTATAAAAATCTTCATTTTGGCTTTTGGAAATAGGTATTTAAATAATGGTTATTTTCAAATCTGAATTTTGAAAAATTCATTTAAGTTTATTTTCTTTGTAAAACTCATTTAGTCTTTCAAAAATCATTTCCTAATCAAATCTACCCCTTAAGGCTTCCATTTTTTTTTAATAAAAATCTTCTTTTGAAGTTGAAAAATGGGTGTTTACATTTCAAGCTTCTTTTATTACGAATTAAAAACTTATTTTTGAGATTGAAATATAACTTTTGTAAACTTGCTTTTGTTTTGAAAATATTCCTTAGTAGATCTAAACTTTACTCATCAAGATCACTCATTTATGATATTATTCCCTAAGCCCTTTACTTTTTATGTATAATACACATTTTGAAGTTGAAAAATAGCTTTTCTAAATATAGTTCCCTTTTTTATCCGAATTTTCAAAAATGATTTTTGTTGAAACTAAAATAGATCTTGAGCTTTCTAATACCTTCCTACTACCATCAAGCTATTACAAGTTATTTAAAAAATAAAACAAAAGTCTAATGCATTTATGAACTTAAAATAACTAGATCTAGTTTACTATACTAGTTATAAATACATAACACTATGATGGTTATGTGAATGATAAATATATGCACAAATCATTAGCAACAACAATATAACTTGAAAATAAAACAAGATAATAGCAAAATAACTCAAATAACAAGGTCTATAACATTGTAATGGTAAGGATCTCGTGTCCAAGTGTTTCTACATCCCTAGCTTGAAGCTCATGGGGATTTTGTGTAGAATTGCACATGAATGAACTTGCCATTACGTGTTTTAAGGTAATAAAGTATAGATCTATAACTTATTGGATGTTTGGAACAAAAAATTTAAAGAAAAATATGTGTGTGTATGTGTGTGTGGGGGGGGGGGGTTGTTGGGGGTGGGGGGTGTTTTATGGTTTGGCAAAGGAAGAGGAAGAGAGAAAGAAAAAATTTGCAAGAGTTTTACTTTGTGAAAAGTGAGAGAGTTAGAGGAAGTTGGTATAAAGGAGTATATATAGACTTATAGATTAGGGTCTGTGTAATAAAAGAAAAGAAAATAAAACAAATTGGAGAGAGGAAAGTGGGAGGGAGTTGTGCCGGCCCCTTGGAAAGAGAGGGAGAAAATGAGTTGCGTTGTGTAAGTTTTGAAATTAATTAAGTAATTTAAGTAATAACGGTTGTATTGGAAAAGTAAATTGTAAGAGAAATGATATAATTATAAGAGTGGGTGTAAGGATGTAAGAAATAGGTTATGGTTGGTTGTACTTATCAATAGTGTAGAAGAATTCAAAAAGTAGATTAGACATTTAAAGTACCAGTAGTAATGAAAATACGATAAAATGTTATAACTGTAACTTTTATAACCCGAAAAATTATATAACTGATATATTTGGAAATCTTATGGAATTATGAGTCTAACGGTACTAATATCATATATTTAATATTTCGAGCCCCAAGGCACGCTTTTCGAAATATGTACCGATCGGGTTCAGAATAGATTGAAATTCGCTAATCTTATCTTTTAAAGCATCCTAGTATTATTACGAACCAAATTACACCTTTTACTCATATTTTGACTCATTAGTTTAGGAATGCGGGATTGCTGGATCTAAACTATTAGGGTCTTCAGGAATTTGTTGACTTAGGTTTTCCGATTGACTTTACGGTTTAAGGTTTGAACTTGATATTAACTTAAAAATTAGGGGTTTATATGAACTACTATATTCCACTTAGGGTTCTCGAGTGATATTTCCAGTTTAGATCTTTGTCAATTTGGAAACTGACGGTTTATGTTTATACAACATATTTAGTTTGAGAAATTTATTTTTATAAGTATTTAATATCTTAATGTTTTCGGAATTCTTGAATTCGGTTTTATTTCCGAAGGTTTATCATTTTTACTTTTTAATAATTTTTTTTAGTTCTATATTACCCAATTTACAAGTCAGAGTTAAGTATAGAATTTGTCATACATAGTGGTTTTGAATTTGAAGACTGTTGTGAGTTATTTTATCTTTTTAAGGAATCTCATTTTCTCAAGATTAAGAAATTTCTGGATTCGATCGTGATTTAGGACTAGTTGAAGTTTGGTTTTAATTTGGAGTCATTTTTAGAGTTTATTTTCAATGTTTATTTTGGAATTATTTACTGAAATTTTTCGAGGTTTACATATGATATGTGTATTTTTATATTATAAAATGTGCTACGTGTTATACAAATAAACATATATCATGCATAACATATTATATATATCTTATAAAACCATAAGAACATTTAGACATTTTATATTTACTATATCATCCAAAAACATGCACAAATATAATATTTTACTATACATATAATAATATATATATTATATGTGCAAATTTAATAATTTTATATATTGCTATAACTTAAACATATACATCTAGTACTATAACATTTTAAATATAAATCTAATATAACATACAAGATATAATTATATATATATACATACACACACACACATGACATATTATATTATATATATATTTTATCTTATATGATGAATATATGATATACAAATACAATTATATCATGTGTAGCCTATACAATATATATCCTATAAATTATATATATTAATATAACATATTATATATAAATATATATACATATCTTATAAACATATAGGAACATGTAAAAATTAATATGTAAAAATTTTTGTCCATAAAATTTGTATTGGATATATATTTTATTATAGAGGACGCAACCATATTTGTATGTCACATATTTCATTATACGAGATATAAAAAACATATTATATATATTATATGCAATAACAATATATAAAATTTGTATGTGTTCTCATATGTTATATAGGATCTATATATTTTAGAGGTTATAGTAATATGTTAAAATTTCATACAATAAATCTGTACAGTATATGTTTTTATTTTAAGTGTTGTATGTGATGTATTTGTTTATGTATATTGTATTTTTTTTTCAAAACACAAAAATAACATATCATATATTTAAATAACAATTCAACTACATAAGGTTCTTTGAGCAATGTTTTATACAATAATCTATGATTTGAACACGGGTAGGCTAAAACAATCATCTTCATTTTGATAAAGAGAATTGGATGTTTAAATTATGTGTCTAAATTTATTCCAAATCTAAGAAAATTCTATAGATTTGCCTATTGGTTTTATAGTCCCTTGATTAATATCATGTCTAAGATCATATACAAATTTCCTTATATTAATATAGCATATAATAGATACTCTAATTTAATATATTACTATAAAATATTAAATATATATTCGATATAATATATGATATGTTTATTTATTTTATATATTAAAATATATGATAGACATATATCCTATATTACTCTATCATCTAAATTATATATGTAAAGACCCAATCTATTTAATCCTAAAATTAAACAAGTCAAGTCCCCAACCACATATAATATTTTCATATTATATGTAAGGTTGTCCTAAAACTACTTGTTTATGTTGATTGTTTGTTTAATACCACTATATCTTCATTATAAAAAAAAAAAAAAAACTTTTTAGAGCAAAGATTGCTTACATGAGCAATCTATACATATTTACATTAAAACAAAAGGTTACAAAAGCTTGTGTCAATCTTATGGCACAACAAAAAGGATTTCATCTTGTTTAACCTTAATAAGAAAACAAACTTTAAGATCTCTTTATACAACACAAGCCTTAACTAACAAGCCTTCTATACAAAATACATTTAAGTTTCCAAAACATCTTTCTACAAAAACTTCTTCTTAAACCACTTGCCACTCAGAATCCTACTCGTCCCATTCATCCAAGAATTTCTCCCAGTTTGTCCCATATCCCATATCATCATAACAGTCATCATCAACACCTAAAAAGAAACAACAGTGAGCCAAAGGCCTAGTACACAGCTACAAAACCAAATGTGAAATGGAAATCAAACTTAAATTAATCCAATAAATTAATATCTCATTTTATCTTTCTTCAATATTTATTAAACAAATCAACATTGGAGTACTCAGACTCTGAGACAATCTAAGGAAATCTGGGGTCCTGAGTAACGCTCTCAATGCTCAGGAGGTTGATATAGGTAGCCCGAATACCTATATCCTAGATAGCTTTACAAAGAAAAGTATCTCGTTTAGGATTCATAGCCGTTACTCAACTTTACTTAACTTAATCCATAATATAAAATAATTCACATGCTCCCATAAACATTGAATTAAATGATATTATTTCCTCTTAAGCTGAGTAAATGTTACACCGTTATTACATTCCCTATCGATTACCACCGAACCATTTAAAAGGAAGTCATCATTGCATCATAGTGTACCATTGCATCATGGTATGAAGTCATTACATCATGAAAAGTGGCTGAAGTGCCTATTCTAACATGTCATTGCATCATGACATGATCGTCACTCCCCAGACCGGATTTAAAGGCAAAAAACACAATCAATTCATGCAAAACTTAAGCCTTCTTGAATTTAGGTCAAATCAAAGTATGCTTATCCTAATAAACATTCAAGCAAGTCACTATGTACCTTTGCTATGAAGATAATCAATAGGAGCACTCAAAAAAGGATAAGTGGAAGAACTCAAAGGAGTATCTATCATTATTACAAGGAAAATCAACTCCATTAACATTTCTACTTAGTATTATGCATAAAACATAACTAAATCTAAGTCTAGTACTCATGGAATTTTAAATGAATAAACAAGGTCATAACATATCATTTATACATTTTTCAAGATCATACAAGCTCATAAATACAACATTTTAACTTCAATCCATATATACAATGTAACTAGTTTTATTTTAACATTCACGGAAATTCAATTATTTGTTAAACCTACAAATCCACTTAATCCATGCTTGATTACATTACTCAATCATAATTATACATCAAATATCATTAATATATCTTATTTTAGTCCAAAAAAATCCATTTCCTAAGCAAGCACCCACTTAACATGCAAAAATAGGTTTTTTAAACTTTGTTTGGAAAATGTATGAGCTGGAAAGAATCAAAATTTAGGAATTGATAATATTGAAATTTGTAAAAACTCAAAACGTGAAAGTTGTAGATCTCTTTTTAAGCTTTCCAACTCAATTTGAATCACCTAAATCATGCCCTTTGGATGAAAAATTTATGATATTTTACGAAAGCACTATTGCGCTGTAGGGGAATTATCACGCCCCTTGGTCACCCGTGATTTGGAAAAGCTTCATGATCAAAGCAAATCACGCCTTTTGGTTGCCCGTAATGAGGAAAATTTGCCTCACAAGTTTTTTGAAAAACCGAGCTCATCACGGGACTTATCTCGCCCATGATTTGCCCAAAAATTCTCCCCTGTTTTAAACTTCGAAAATTGCAGCTTTAAACACCCCAATCCTTCTTTAACACATTTCTATCATCAAACTTCATCACAAATGTATTCTATCAACTCATAACATATATAAACTTCATGTTCATCATATTTAACACATCACACAAACTCAGCACATTTCAACCAAGAAATAAAACCCAACACTTCATATATCATCTTACCAGTCCAAGCACAACCAAAACAATTCTATCACAACCATAACTCTTAAACATTTCATCACTTCATATTCAACACACCAAACACTTCTTCATGATCATAACACCATTTAGCTAATCAACAACTCATTCACTTCTCAACACCACCTTGAGCATGCATCACCTTTTTTCATGACTATAGCAACTCTCAACATTTCCACTTACACATAAAACATATATTACAAGTTCATATAGCATCAAAATGTAACTTATCATACAACTAACACATGAAACTTCTCAAGAGCTCATTTCAACATGCATTCACATAGCATATGAAACTCATATATCAAGTGAAACTTAAACATGTTAAAGAACTTTTAAATATGCATAAACTTACCTTAGGGAAGCTTTAGCTTGATGAATGGTACAAGAACCTAAGATTTGTTCTTGCTAAGTGTTTTAGAATGTATATATTTGGGAAACAAAGAAGCTAAGCAAGAAGAAGAAGAGAAAATTCATGTAGCTTTTTAGACTGCCTTAGAAAAGGGTATTTTTGAACAAAATAAGGCTTATACTTATAAAAAATATTGACTTTTGGGGGCTATCATGGGTTGGGCTTTATTTAGCATAAATTGGGCTCAAAATTGGCTTAAGTATGGGCTTGGAATTTGACAAAGTTTCTGCTACATTATAACTCAACTCTAAGCTTTAATTAACAATGTAAAGACCCGACCCACTTAACCCATATATTAAGTGTGCCAAATCTCCCGACCATGCATAATACCCAAATATTAGGAACAATATTCAAGTATTATACATAAGGTTGTCTTAAAAAAATGTGTTTGTAATGACTGCCTATTTAAAACAGATATAATATTCACATGATTTGAATTAAGAAAAACTACCACTACATAAGTAGTGCGTCATCACCTATATACAAGACATACATTATATATATACATTACAAATTCTCAAGGATCACATAAACATAGAAATCTTACTTATAAACCAGCTACATTACAAATACAACTTGAAATATAATTTACAACACAAGGCTTTGACAAACAAGCCTATAACTTCACAAAAATACATCAAAAGAAATCCTAAGTATATACCAGGTCTCTCTCCTAGTCATCCATAGAGTCCTCCCAGTCAGTACCATAGCCCATATCATCATAGAGCTCGTCATTATAGTCACCTGCAAGATAGCAGCATGAGCCAAAGGCTCAGTACACAATAATGTAAACAAATACATATGCCAAGCACACTTAACTAAATGCAATGCAACATTCCATCATCATTTCATTATCTTTAATTAGATGGGTAGAGATAACATTGGAGTATTCAAACTCCGATTCAAGCCTGGGATTCTGGGATTCCTGAGTAACAACAGCTGCTCAGGGGGTTGATATAGATAGACCAGATACCTATATCTTCTATATCTAACCGATAGAGAACGATAGCTTCATCTAGGGTTCACACTCCTTTATACAATCCACTTATCTCGGTCTATAATATCAATTAATTCAACGGTCTCATAACCATAGACTAAAATAATTATTTCCTCCCGAGCCTAAGTAGAGAATATACTGATACAATTAGCCCTATTAGCAACCCACTTAGCCAATAAAAGAAACACCATTGCATCATGGGTGAACCATTGCATCATGACAAAGGATTGGGCTAAGTGCCTAAACTATCGTGCCATCGCATCATGACAAGGTTGTTGCTCCTAGGATCTGGATTCAACAACGTAAAGCACAATCAATTTTAATATCTTTTCATTTATCTTTGATTAATGTCAAATTGGTATATGCCTATCCTAAGAAAAAATCAATCAAGTATTGTGTACCTGATTTGATTCGGAATTCAAAAGGGGTCTCCGACTGAGTAACTATCTCTGTTTCACATAGATCAAATCATATTAACAATACTATTATAGTCCAAGCTTATATCCACTAGTTTAAAGCTTAGGAAATCATAGGATCTTGATTAAAATCATTCAAGTCATATATGACTTATATATATCATACAATCATCATACAACATCATACAAGTTCAATAATTAATCATAAAATTACATTAACTATCAAACATAAGTTTTTAGCTTTATTTGGAAAATGGAGCAGCTGGAAAGAAATGAAAATTCGGTCTTGATAAGTTTTTATTTTGTAAAAACTCAAAACATGAAAGTTTTATATCTCTTTTTAATCTTTCAAACACAATTTTAATAACTTAAATCGGAGTTCCTATGAAAAATTTATGATTAATTTACGAAAACACGTTGCTATAGGGGACGGATCACGCTTGATTGCTCGCCTGTGATTTTGGAAAAATTCATGATCAGATCAAATCACGCCCTTTAAGTCACCCGTGACTAAGGAAAAGAGCATTATCAGTCCAAATCATGCCCTTTATCACGCCTGTGATATCTTCCTTGATGAAATTTTAAAAAATCAGATGATATCAGGGTCCTAGCTTGCCTGTGACTTCTCCCTTGTTTACGACTTTTCACACTTTTCCTTTGTTTTAACTTCAAAATTCAACTTTTCTTAACTCCTAACATGTCCTAAACTTTATACAAACTTCATACAACACTTCTTGTACATTTAACAACATAAAACAAGAGTGATCTCCACTCCTCAACATCAAACAAGTTCAAACACTACTCTACAAGAATTAAACTCTTCTTCATCAACTTTCACCAACTCTAGCACACTTCAAACAATTCTAATACTTGTCATACTTCAACACTTCAATTCCAAACCACATGAGAGCCTACTACAACTTATCTATAACATCTCAAGCATTCTAAAGCTTTCCTAACAACTCTACAACATCTCAACAAGAATTTAGCATATCAACTACTTGTATTATACCACACATGCATATTTCATGGATTAAGAGGAAAATAAAGCATCTCAAATATCAAATAAACTTACCTCAATGTATATATAAGGCTTGGGGAATGATTCTTGGTGTGCTGAGTCCAAGAAAGCTTAGTTTGGATGTTGGAAATTTTGGTCTTGGAGGAGTTACGAATTTCTTGTTTTCTTGGTCTGTTTTGGATGTCTAAAAGGCAAGAGGAAATAGCTTAATACTTATCCAAGTTAGATTGACTTTAAGGGCGCAGAAATTTCTAAGGGCTTGGGCCTTAATTAGGCTTAAATTTGGGCTGAAATTGGGTTAATAATGGGACTTAAAATCTACTAAGTTTAGGGTCTTATTTAGGCCTAAAACAAGCTTAGATCTAACACATTTAATTCATTACAATAACAATTAACACTAACATGATAATTTCTAACATGAATAAATTATCAACCTAGATATATTTACCATAGCTTATTATCTAATCACATACGTTATAACACACTCAACATTACAAACACACTAATCCACTTAAACACATACACACATATAATTATCAAATTTAGCATACATTAATATATATTAAAATTATGGCTATTTGAAACAAAATCCAACACCACACATACACATTTAACCACTAATTTACATTAACCAACACAATATTAATTTAATTACGTACTAACACCAATTATACTCTACACATATTTTTAACTAACAATATATATATATATATATATATAACATATCAAATTCTATTTCTACATATTCATCTCATGAATCAAACACTTTCAAACTTGATATTTAAAATTAAGAATATATCCACATGAAAATTAAATTATTAGTCGAATTAGGTCATTTCAATACATCACATTCGACATGTAAGAATAATGAACGCATGTTATCTTTTCTTATATCTTAAAAAAAAATATACAATACACAAAGAAATATATCATATGTAACATATAGTATATACACATACTATACAAATTTCATGTATAAAGATTTTTTATATTACTATAACATATAAATATATATATATATATATATCCTAAATAACATATAAGAACACACAAGTTTTTTTATATTAATATAACATATAGTGTATACCCTAATTTAATATATTGTTGTAACATTTATTATATATACATCCTAATTTAATGTAAAGACCGACCCACTTAACCCATATATTAAGTGTGTTAAATCTCCCGATCACGCACAATACCAAAATATTAGGAATAATATTCAAGTATTATACGTAAGGTCGTTTAAAAAGAGGTGTTTGTAATGGCTGCCTGTTTAAAACAAATATAATGTTCACATGATTTGAACTAAGCAACACTACCACTACATATGTAAACCTCCAAATTTTTGGAATCGGTTTAGCATAAAACCCTAAACCGGAAGTCAAACGGAACCCTAAAGGTCAACAAAACCCTAGTTTACCGTAACCGATTAAGACTGGCATTGCCGTTTTCTTTGGCCCTAGAAAACGAAGTTGGAATAATTAGCTAAAATAGTTCATAATAGCTATAGGTTATATGAAAATATCAGTTTTGCGAATATCGGGTGTCCTTTGAACCCGATCGGATACAGTCCTCGAAAAACGTGTTCAGAAGCTCGGAATAGGAAAATTATTCCGAATACACCGTTAGACTCGTAAAAATATAAGTTTTTCAAAAATATCAGTTTCGTAATTTTTCGGTGAGTAAAAATAATAGATATCGCATTTATACGCGTATTTTCTTACTACTGGTACTTTATTAGTCATATCCATCTTACATTACACTATTCATTACTATTCTACACTATTCTTTTATCTCTATTTTTTCTTACACCTATTCTTACACACTCCATAACCTATAATCCTTACTTTTTACTTTTCCCATAACTTTATTTCACATCTACCTTACATATTTCATCTTTTATTTAACAAAAAGTCAAAAAAATAAATTCACTCCCCCTTCCATGCATGTGACCGACGCCACCTCTGCCATACAACCCTCCATTTGTTTTATTTTTCTTTTATTTTAATCACACAAAATTCACTCTACATTTTCCTATAAATACCCTCCTCCTCTTTCACTTCTTTCACACATTCACTACCCACAAATTTCTTACCAAAACTCTCTCAATTTCTCCTTTCAAAACTCTCTCAAAATACCATCCCAAAAATCTCTCAAAATAACCCAAAAAACAACTTCTACCTACAACAAAAACCCATAACCACATACTACTACCAAAACCTTCTTTAGGTAACTACCTTCTTTTATTTTCTTCTTCTTCATGTCATGTAACTTTACATGACCATAGTGTGAGTTTCCAAAGACTACAAGTTATGGAAGCTACATTATGTTCATGTATTGTTCTTGTTCATGAAAATCTATTTATGTTTATGTTATTATTTTTGTTCATATTATTGTTAATATATCTAAGTATTATTATCTCTATATATATGTACATATTCTTTAGAGCATATAAGCTCACTTGTAATTTATTTATTTCATGTAAAGCAATTTATTTGTTTATTCCATTGCAATTTATTTATTTATTTCTTATTATTTTAATACTAGTCTCTAGTCTTAGACTTGTCCTCATCAAGTCAAAACAAGTTTTCTTTCTTTCATTTTATTTTATTTTAGGACTAGTCTACTTCTTAGTCCAGGGAGCTTTGAAAAAGCTAAGACTCCAATACTTGACTTTATTACTTATGTTATTTTGCTTGCTATTATTCTCATAATTCATGTTCATTTAAATTGTTGTCCAAAATTTCAAGTTCTAGAAATAATTGACAAAAAGAGATTTTGATATTTAGGAACAAGTATATGGTTTAAAAACAAAAATATAGTCATCTCTTTTTCAAGTTACAAAAAGAACTCACTATAATTTTGGAAACTTCTTTTACTATAAAAAGTTCTTAAGTCACATATTGTTCCACATTGTTTTTATAAAAGAAAACAAATTTCTATGCATGGATGATTTCTATGAAAAACATAGAAAGATGAGAATTGTTCGATATAAAATTTTTGCAAATAAATAGACAAAGGAATTTGTACAAGAAAAATGAATAGGGATAATAGTGTATTTTCTAAAAATTCTAAAATAGTGTTAGTGTAGAAAACTTAAAAAGAAGAAAAATTTATTTTCAAAAAGTTACTTGGATATATATACATAAGCCAACATAATTTTTTTTTTTAAAATAAAAAGAAACAAAATAGTCATTTCAAGGAGTTTACAAACATGAAATTCTTGTAAATTATATTTTCCTAAAACAACTCCAAAACCGACATGGTTTTACTTAAGTAAAATAAATGGACAACAAAACACTTGAGCATGAGTGAATATAAGCTAAGTAGTCATAAAAAGAGAATTTTTCAACTATAGATAACTAAGTATTATCAAACAAATTTTCATTTCTTGAACCAAAGTTGTTTTTACTTGGAAAATCCGTAGTGAATTTTGTCGCCACTTTTTTGGGCCTATATGGCTTTGTTTGATGAAAATAATTTTGGAAATGCATAGATCTTTTCGAGTAGGTAGAAATCGGTATATTATATGCACGATTCCGAGTTAAAATAACCAAGTTATGGCCTTTTTAAGTTGGAACATTCCTTTATACGAACTTTAACGTTTTTTGGACATTGTTTTGTCAAAATTCAAGAAAATCATCAAGAAATACTCATTGTGGGTATTTTCTTTGGCTAGGTGACCTTAAGAAAGGATTCCTTTACCTCGAAGATTATTACGATTAAGTGGAGTGTGTGAACGACTCATCCGCTTAGAGGAATAGTCGACATGGCATCGTGAGTCTATTTCCTTTAAATGATATACTTGTTGTGTTTGTAAATTAGTTGCACTAGAAGCTAAGAAAAGACAAATGGTTAGGCTTGGAAATGATTCTTTGAAAGAATCCTAAGAATGTCGAAGTCGGAATTGATTTAAATTGCTTGTTAGTAGTATAATACTTGCTTTGTATGAAATGCCTTGATCACCTTAAACTCGATAATAATAATGTTATGGTATTATAAATAAATGGATTCATGCATACCACGAAGTGAGTCACATTGCATTTTGGGTTATTATCTTTAGGTGAGAAGGATAGTGAGCTCATGTCGAAAGCAACACTTGGCGGAAGATCCGAAAGCGATTTCTTGGCGGCTTAAGGAAAATGCTTGGCGGAAGATCCGAAAGCAAGGTCATTTCAAGTAGATTCGGAATGCTTGGCGATGAATGCTCGCAAGCTTAAAACTTTTTAACTAAAACTACTTGATTTGAGGTTATATATCACCAAACCCCGAATGGAGGGCGCAAATCCATTCAACAAATAGTTCCCAGAAAACTATATGTCTTGTTTGCCCACGTGTATGTTGCATCCCATTTGTTTGCCTAATTAACTTGTTTGAAACTTTGATTACAATAAGTTATTTATGGAAATAATTCTCACTAAGCCTATTAGCTTATACCCCAATAGATATCTTTTGCAGTTTCCTTACTTATGGTTAAGGCCACGAGGACCCTACGGGCAGGTAATTTCTTTTAGATAAAAGAATTCTAAGTTGAAGTTTAGTATTAGAGACAAAGTACAAATATTCTTATAATAGATTAGGAATCACGGGAAGTATCCCTAAATTTGTAAGGATCATTGTTATAAGTGAATGATTATTATGAATCCTCTTTTCTTAATGTGTTATTTATATCTTCTTAAGCTTCATAATTCCATATATGGTCCTCTAAAGTTGTGAAAGTATGCCTTACACTTAATATAAAAGCTTTTGGAAATGGCTAAGGTAGTCATACTTAAGCTTTAATATTGAGTGCGGCGGACTATCGCGTTTAGGGTACCCGTTGGAGTGTGACAATTCTAGGCTTAGCTTGAGCTGATATTTTTGACCAAATAAAGGACCAATTAAAAACCTCTAAATATACACTTCAAACACCAATTATTGGCTAGGAAATAATAAGAGAAGTCAGATAAAAAAACCATGCAAACCGAAAGGAAAAACAGCATACAAAACTGCAGCAAACACTTGGATGTTTGCCTCTGTTTTCATACAATTTTTTACCTTATTTTTTGCAACTTGAGCCTTCAAATTACACCTATAAATGACCTTAATTAACAGGCAAACAAATACAATTAATGCCCCCTAAAAAATAGCCACAAATTTTGTACAAATTCATCAAAAACCATCCTCAAAATTCATACAAAAATTTCCATCCGAGAAACAACAGCTGGAACTTGTATTTATCAAGTCCAACACATTTTCTTGTACCTAAATCTTAGCCTAACATTAATATATACATATAGGCTTAAGTTGGTTACAAAACCAACTCAAAATCTCCCCAAACACAATCTATAAATTTGCCCCAAATAGCCACCACAAATTTCATATATTCTCCTTCCTTGCTCACTTGCTTAACCTTGTTTAAACACTTCAAAATAAAAGTGTATCTCTTGTTTTTACACTATAGCATTATCTAAACATCAATCCTTATTTTAAAGGTAAGTATAATATTAGTTAGCTAGATTAATTTTTTTTTCTTAGTAACTAATCCTCTTATCTTCCTCTTAGATCCTTGTTTCATCAAGAATGAGGAGCTGAGTTCACTCTAGCATCCAACTAAGGTAAGAATCATACAAAGTTTAAATGTTCATTATGTTTGATCTATAGAAATTGTCTCATAAATTTATCGAAATTGATCTAACAATATATTGAGGTTGTTTAGACTATTTAGGATATAAATACATCAATTTGAAGAATTTTATTTATAGAAATTCAAATCCAAGAAAGGAAAAATCAAAACCATACCTAAACTACAACAAAACTAAGTTAAACTTTAGATAACTCATGTAAATCATTGGAAGGATTGAATAAAATTGAATAAAATGTATTGGTGTGTTTGTTATAATCCAAAAATGACCCCACCAATGGAAAGAACACGAAAAATCTTATGAAATCGACTATTCATTTATTAAAAACGGATAAGAAATGGATTAGATATGATAAAAACAAAATTTCAAATACTACTATCAATTTTCACACGTCACAGAATTGTACTTGTCTTTTTCATCATCTTGAAGACCTTGTTTGATAAAAATAACATCACTAATGGATTGTACTCGAAAAATCCTATGAAATCGACTATTTATTCATAAAAAACATACTAGAAACGAGTTAGATATCATCAAAACAAATTTTGACTATAGTTATCATGATTCACTGGAAACCTGTACATGTGTTTCATAAATTTAAAAATTTTACAAGTCTCTTTTCTTGAAAATAATTCCACTACTAGAATGTACTCAAAGAATACTATCAAATCGACTATTTATAAAATGAAATCGGATTTAAAACGAACAAGAAATCTCAAACTACAAATTCACTCATTTTTCACTCTTAATAAATCAATATTAATACTACTTTTATTCCTATTAATATGATTATGATCATTACTATTATTATTACTACTGATTATAGTATTCAGTATTATTGATAATTTCATCAAGAGTCATTAGGATTATTAATACTGTTATTATTTACGTTAAGGTCACTATATTTATATTATTATCAATCCTATTATTATCTTGTCACTAATATTATTGTTTACTAATAGTATGAGAATTGTTGTAATTATTATACTTGTATTTATTACTAATATTGATATTAACATTTCAAAACTAATATTACTGATAATACCATATTATTAAACTTAGCATGTTTTGCAATAAAAATAAAATTGAAGTATAATAAAAATTTGGTATATCTAAACTCCGTAGACATACGATTTTATAATTTTAGAAAGGTATAGATACTAGAACATACCCTTAAATAAATAAAAATACTAATTTAAGAGACAGATAAGGTTAACAGGTAAAGAATTAATAAATAAAAATTTTCTACTAAAAGCAGTAGGACTTAAGGAAAAGATAAACCCCTTAAATAAAAAAATATAGATAACAATTAAGATCAAAAGAAGCAAAATGAAAACAAATAACAGATAAATATTCTTTACTATAAGGGTTAAAACCTTAAAAAGCTTTATACAAATAATAAAAACCGTATCAAATACCGATATAGAATAGTTAGGCACCTATGAGGATTCAATTAAATTATTAAACGATGCAATAATTAATATAACGGGCTTAGTCTAATATCAAGCGATTAAGATCAGCACCTTTAATTCTAAAAAGACTTCTCTTACAGAAACAGTCCAATAATGAATCTCTGTTATTTCCTTTCATAGGAAAATAGATCAATTCCCAGACTATCGGTAGCTTATACAACAATTTAGCGAGGACCACAAATGAGTTACTTGGCTTTATCACAATGTTTGTGCTTGTAGTATAGCTGCAGTTGGAATAATATATGTTCAATTGACATGCATGCAGGATTGGGGATAACGCATGATGTGTGGTGTATGATTGAATGCCAAATTATCATAATATAAGTGATAATTCTATTGTATGATAAATATTGTATGAAGCATGTTGTTGTTTTTCTATAAATAGTATGATCGCCTTAAACTTGATTAACAACTAATAAATGAAATGGACATGCATCGCATGATTTGCATAAACTGCATTTGAGGATGTGGCAGCTTACTACGTGTTAGTATTTCGGTTCTCTGGTAATGTTTAGTTTTTCTAGAAAAGAGGCTATTAGTTCTACGCAAGATTACCTTTGTTTCGTCGATTCCATGGAAACTAACTGATAATAACGGATGCCGCCCATGGTATCGTTATGAAATGACTAACACTCAATGGAGTTTCTAAGGCTTAAAACAGGAATTGAGTGCCTAAAGTATAAAGAGATAACTACAATGAGAATTATGACTTTCTTGTATACTTAGTTTCTCCTAGGTAGGTGGGCCATAGTATTGTGATCCTTCAACCCTGATGAGAAGGCGTAAATCTCCATCCTACTTTGGATTCTAGATCATCCAACCTTATAATGTGCATATGATTGATTGTGACATTGAATATGATTGGTAATTATACTTGTTTGCTATTGTTTGATGTGTGGTTTGGTCAGGTTATCTCACCGAGCCCATAATTTGCTTACCCCCAACAGCTTTGGTGCAGGATTAATATTAGTCGGGATTAGGCTAGGAATGTGTGAAGAGAGCTTCTCTAACGAACTCTATTGAAGATAGAGATATAGGATATGATAAACTTAGAATGTAAATTAGATAAAATTTATAATAATTGAAATTTGTAAGTTGTAGTTTGAAACCCATTTTCACCATTTGGTAGGGGACACCGATTCTCTGTGATATTGGTAGAAATTGGAAAATCGGATTCCATAATTGAAATCCAGTAATATAATATATCATTTATATGATAAGCATTGATAAATAAATAGAGTCTTGTACACTCTGACTTACAAAATTGCTCTCATATTACAGGTGCACACGTAATATAATAGTTTTAGATTAATCCTACTAGGCCCCCTTTTAAGGCATGATAGCAAACTCTTAGATTTTACGATAATTATAAGTTGACCTTTAAGAATCAAAGGTCAAACTAGAACCCTAAAGTTGTCCTAATTTTATATTAAGTCTAGTGAATCCAGATCTAGCAATCCCACAAGTGAAACCCAAAAATAATAAAATGAGATAACCTAAGAGTGTAGTCTGAAATGATATGTTATAGCTTAGAAAGATCATATTCTCCAAAAATTCACTTGTTTTGGATCTAAACGAGATTAGTTTTCAAAAACAGGATCCCGACATGCGAAATGGTGAAATATTCTGACAACATATCTAGGATTGAAATTAGATGAGGAATCATAAAATATCAATTTTACGATTTTTTGGCTTCTAAAAATTTCGGATATAGCTCGTTTACACGTATTTTCCTTACTACTGGTATTTTATTTGTCTATTCTACTATTTATTACTATTCATCAATCTCTACTTTTTCCTATAACCTATCTCTTATAACCCATAAACATATTTCTTACATTTATATTTCCAATATTGCTTTTTACATAACTTCTCTTACACTTTACTTACTTTTCTTTACCAAAAATTATTTTTTAATCACTCTTCGCTCTTTCTTCTCAAAGTGGCTGGCCATTCTCTCTCTCTCTTCCCCTCAAATTATTCTCTTTTTCAATTATTTTAATTACCTCTAATTTCTACTCTAAAACTCTATAAATACCCATTCCCTTCTTCATTCTTTACACATTTTTTCTACACATAACAAAGCTCTACAAAAATCACACCACATATTCTCTCTTCTCCTCCTTCCAAAACCGTGAATCACTCCTCCCATTCCCAAATAATTTCCACAAAATTCTCTTTCATCCATCCTCATATTCCTTAGGTAAATATCTAAACCCTCTCTCTTTTCTTCATGTTAACATAACATGAACACTTTGTATATTTGATTTCTAAACCCCATGAGCATTATGCTAGGGATGAAATTATGAAAACAATAACTTGTTCATGTCTTGTTCAACGCCATGTTTATTTATAAATGTTGTTATGTTCTTATTATAGTTTTGCTTCTAACATACCCTTCTATATAATATTAAGTATAAGTATATATATATATATTCTAAAGCTTAAAGCTCACTAATCTAATATTTTAATTTACGCATTTATTTTCTTGCTATTTATTTATTTCATGCAAATAAATAAGACTAGTCATCTTCTAGTCTTAGATTTGTTCATCATCAAGTCAAAACATAAATGAGACTTGTTAATAATCTAAGACTCCCATGTTTTCTTCTTATTATTATTATTATTTTATCTTTTCTTCATGGGACATGAGTCTTGGGAAAACTTAAATAAAAATCTAAGGCTTCTAAATATTCTTCTTTTTTTTTTTTTTTGCACCTTAAGCTTTCTTATGCATTTTCTTTTTTCTTTTTGGAACTTGTCCATTTCTAAGTTCCAAGAAGCCATGATACCAAGCTAAGACTTTTATATTTTATTCTTACATATTTATTTATTTTCTATCTCTTTTATTTCGTACATAAATTATTTTCATCTCATGACATAACTATAAAGTTATATTCATGCATGGTCTTACGATGATATTGTTTTTTTAATAAAAACTTCAAAACGATAAAAGAAGTTCTTTTCTTTCATAATAATAGGACTAAACTCTCTAGAAAAAAAAATGATTTTTTAACACTTAGAAGAAACTTTCTCCAAGACTTGGGTTGATGGTTCAACTACACTCTTTTCAAAATATTAAAATAAATCTATTATTAAATTTTAATGTTGATAATTCTTTGTTATGCAAAGTTTTCTTAAAAACTTAATAAGATGGCTTATGTCAACACTTTGATAAACACTAAGAAGAAGATAATTTTTCGAAGCCAAAGTCTAAAATCAACTCACTAGTTAAAAATTCACTTAGAAAATAAAATGGATACAACTTAGGGAACCAAGATTTTAAGAAGCATATTCAATTTTATAAAGTCAAGAAAATATAAAAATAATAGTTTTAATGAGTTGGTACTCATTTGTAATAAATTCAAAATTTTACGTTTTACTCCAGCAACTCAAAAAGAGATTTTTCTAACCTTTACTTTTAAAACTTTTAAAAGAAAGTTATTTTAAGAAAAATCATTATGAGACAACATCACTATAATCATGCATATAATATGAGTATATATCTATATTCAAGGATTTTTCAACTATATAAATATCTATATATTTGTTATAAACTTTTTGATAAAGTAAAATTTGGAAAAAAAATACAATTTAAGAGTTGGGAACTTTCGTGTTAATTATGTACCGACCCATTTTGAAACTCAAATGGCTTTAAATATTAAAAATTACCTTAGAAATAGTTAGATCTTTTTGAGTAGGTAGAAAACGACATCTAATATGTGAAATTCTGAGTTAAAATGAGTAAGTTATAGTCGTTTTTAAGTTAGAATTTCCTTTAATCCGAATTTTGCCAAAATTGATAAAATAGAATTAGATAGTTTGAGTACAACTTTCATGAAATACTTATTTCAGGTATTTCTTTTGTTTAAGTGATGATGACTAACACATTTTCTTTCTAGATGATAACTTTGATTGATAATGATCGCCATAGCTGAGTGAGTTTTCCTTTATGTTTTACATATTCCTGTATGTGCTTGTAAAGTAGGGCACTAGAATTTAGGAAAAAGATAAAATTGGTATGCATGTGGAATTATCATGGGAATTATTTATGTGATTTGTTATGAGTGATCAATGAACATTAACTATATTGAAACTTGATTGGTTGATTAATATAAATTGTCTCTATGTATTCTACTATGTGTGCGAATATTGATTGATTGTTGCAAAATGAGATTAAATGTGAATCATAAATTCTTTACAACTAAATTGATCATGCATATAACTTAGAATATCATATTCGCATTTTACTACTACTACGCAGCGTGGGACAGGAAAGGTAAGCTGCCTTGAGGAATTAGGACATTCGGGGAGTACGACCTCATGGTGTAGCATAGTCGGATTGATCGCTTTGGGTAAGGAAAGCCAGAAGACTAGTAGTACAGTTGATTAGAACCCCAAGACGCACATGCAAATTTCAAAAAGGTTGTTGAACCCATTCAAAGCATTCCCTAACCTCGATGGAGGGCATAAATCCATTCTACATACAAATATATTAGTCGTATGTATTTGTTTGATCATATGGTTGCTGCATTTCATATGCTTGCTAATGGACTAGTTTGATTGATTTGTTGTGGGTACATTTGTGCAAAGAATTATCTCACTAAGCTAGTAGTGCTTACCCTCCAACAGATTTTTGATATCACATGTTAATCATTTTAGACCTGAGATCACTTTTGCTAGATAGAACCTATGCTTTTCGTAGATAGATTTCCGTTAAAATCTATTCAAAGACTTACATAGATTTCCTTTAAAATCTTTCTAGTTAAAGTTATTTGATTAAGCAAGTTTATGCTAGAATTATGATCTTGAATATTTATTAGGGGAATGACCCATAGAAGTTGTAAAATCTTACATTTTGATGAAATTTAATAGTGTTGTCTTGCATTTTCTGTTGCTACCACCTTAAAATGCATAATTCTACCGGCATCCTTTATTGTGAACGTACGCTTTGCATCAATATAAAAGCTTCTGAGTGACTAAGGTAGTCATTCTCAAGTTTTAATATTGTATACGATGGACTGTCACGTTTAGTGTACCTATTAAGGTGTGACACAAACATCGATGCAGTATTGCATTTTAAAGATGTGATATTTAGGTTTATAAAAGCATCACAAGTTTAAAATGCGATACTGGTATAAATTATGATATTGTGTATCACATGTTCAAAAAGCAATAGTAAAATCCATATCGCATGTATAAAATGTAATACCCTTATATGTGTCAATTTTCACTTTTGATACCCTTGCAAAATTATTTTGTGTACATTGTTATTTGCATCTAGATGGTCCGATAACAGATATTTGTATAAAATATGGTCTCACATTTTCAAGATATGATATAGCATTGATATTTTGGTATTCTTTTTTGTATAATTTATACTTTTGTAATTTCTTTTAAAAAGTGATAGACATGTGATGCACTATGCTTATACATTGTTGTAAGATGTCTTTCAATGGCAATTTCAACAACTTAAATGATTAACACAACAAAAGTTGCAAAATTGATATATTTATGATATTTGAGATTTTGGATATTGTTGATAGGAAATATATGACCATAACCTTATGGGCCTAACATTGACCATTTTGGGCCAGCCCATGTAGAGTACCTGGGCAGAGTAGCTGAAATACCCTAAATCCTCACCTCAATTAGAAATTGAAATTAAATAGATTAAATAAATTAAGAAAATTATAGGATATAATTAAACAAGTTAACATAATTAAATTGGTGATAATTTAGTTCAAATTTGAGAATTTGAATCACTAAACCCCTAAACATGCTATTTAAGTGTTTAATGGATTCTCAAGTCTTTAAGCTTTAGCTTAAAATTTCATATCTTTAATCCCCATCAATTTTGAAATCATCTACTTATCTAAAAATATCAGTTCTTGAGCCTAAGCTCAAGTTAAATAACAAGTTGATATAAACTAAACTACTAAACTAAACACCTATTCCAAGTTATTTATTTCTAATTAATATATTCTCAAATTATTTCCAAAACACTTTCATAACTAAAGACATTGATCTAAAAGATTTAAAACTAATACTTTTACCTTAAAATATACTAAAAATTCATATCTTTTCCTTTTTCATTTCTTTTCCCCTACTTTTCTTTTCTTTTCTTTTCATTTTCCTTCTACGGTTCCTTTTTCTTCCTCTTCTTCTTCTTCATTTTCTCTTCTATTTCTCTCAAATCTCAATTTCAAGAAGATCAAAAGAAATTGAAGTTAAAAAAGAAGATAAAAATTGAAAATCATGTTAAAATTAGCGATAACATCTAAAAGGTGGTGGTGGAAAAGTGATCAAGTAACTAAGATTGCCAAACATATAAGTTATGTTATTTCTCTTATTTTGATGGCTGTTTGTGCATGTATTTGATGAATTTGTAAGCCTCGGAAAATTTCAATAAATTATTCCAAGATGAACTTTGAAAATAAACCCTAAAAATCACTCCAAATTAAAACCGAAATTCGACAAGTCCTAAATCACGAGCGATTCCAAAAATTTCTGAATCTTGAGAAAAATAAGAATCCTTAAAAACAAAATAAGAACTCAATATACTTCAATTCCAAAACCGCTACGTATAACAAATTCCATATGTAACTCCGACATATAAAATTGGGTAATATAGAACCAAAAATCAAATTATTAAAAAGTAAATAACGATTAACTTTCCAAAATGAAACTCAATTCGAGAATTCCGAACACGTTAAACGATATTAATTACTTACAAAAATAAAATTTAAGATAAATTTCTCAAATTAAATATGTTGCATAAACATAAAATATTAGTTTCCAAATTGGCAAGGATCTAAACCGGAAAAATCACCTGGAAACCCTAACCGGAATATAATAGCTTAAGTCCGGCAATCTAGCGCCCTTAACCTTAGAGGCCGAGGTGTAGTTTAAATATGTAGAATAGCTCGTAGTAATATAAGTTTGTTTAAAAATATCAGATTGGTAAATTTTTGACCTATTTCGAACCTGTTCGGATACAGACTTTGAAAAGCGTGTCCCGGGGCTCGAGATATCAAAAATATACCATTAGTACCGTTAGACTCGTAATTTCATAAGATTTCCAAATACATCAGTTATAGAATTTTTTGGGTTATAAAAGTTACAGTTATAACATTTTTATCGTATTTCCATTACTACCAGTAATTAATTAGTCTTTTACACTATTCACTTCCATTTCATTACACCATTTTATTATTCTTATAAAGCCTTATATTTTTAGATAAATATTTTATATATTATAGAAAATTTTGTTTTTCTAAAATTTAGTTAGTTCGGGCTTTTACGGGATCAGATTCTATTTAAGACCCGATACTAAAAATAAAATAAATTAATTTAATAATTTAAAAATATTTAAAAAATATTTTTTTTCATAAAATAATTTTTTAGAATTTTTCGGGTTATAAAAATATCATTTATAGCCCATATTCGCGTATTTTGATCATACTGGTAACATATTTATTAAAATACCAAAATAATTCAAATAATTATTTAATTTTAATTATGAAAAATCCGCTACAAACATTTGGAATAATTTTTCTAATTTTATTTTATTTTATTAAGAAAGTACTTTTACAACTCATACTTTCAAGTACACCTTACACATATCACTTCCTTTTCACTTCAATCTTTTTACACATTGTCCCACACTTCATGGCAGATTTTGACCCTCTTTATGGCTGTCTTTTGTCCTTTGAAACCCTCTAAAAATTAATTAAACTAACTCTCTTTCAATCCTTCTTCAAAAAGCTACACATACCATTAATTACATTACAATTTTAAGTCAAAATTCAGACAAATTCACTCTCTCTCTCTTCACTCAATTCACGCCAGCCGCCGCCCCCCCACCCTATTTTTCTGCCTTGTTTTATTTTTTCTCTCTTTCATTCATTTAATACACTCATTTTCTCTCTCTTTCTCATCTACTTCATTTATCCTCTTTCATTCCTTAGCTTTTTCTCTCTCTTTTTCCTCTCATTTTTTCTTCATTTTGTTCTTGTTTCTTCAAGAACACAAGCTACCCTCATCTCTTCCATTAGCTCCCACCCATATTTCTTAAAGATTTTTAAGTAAATCTTCCTCTCAAAGCTTCCATAGGTGATATAGGTAAAGTGTAATGAAAGTTTCATGCATCAAATGACCTTTCATAAGCTTAAAAGCTTAGGATGATGATGCCAAAAAAATGAAACACTCCTTTTCTCTAAAGTTAATCTCTTGTATCACTATTATTTTCTTGTCTAAAGTAGTTATATTTTATAGATCTAACTTTTTGTAGCTTTGATTTTCGTTTATGCCATAGATCTTGTTGTTTGAGTTATTATTTTTGTTATTGCTTATGATTTATCCATATATTCCTCATTCACATGTGTTCACGCACTCAAAACTAGTGTAGTAAACTAGATCTAGTATTTTGAGTTCATAAAATGTATTAGACTTTGTTTTATGTTCATGAACAACTTGTAGTGGCATGAGGATAGTATGAATGTTTTAGAAAACTCAAGATTTATTTTATTTTCAACAAAAATCATCTTTAAAAACTCGGATGAAAATGGAACCATGTTTGGAAAAGTTGTTTTTCAACTTCAAAATGTGTATTTTTCATTTAAAATGAAGGACTTAGGATATAGATAACATAAATGAAGGATTTTAAGGAGTAAAGTTTAGATTTATGAGTTTATTGTGCACTACCATGGGTTTCATTTAGATGTATGTTCATATTATGTGTAGATCTTAGATTTGAACTTGAACAAAAATTGTGAAATTCGTATTTTGCCAAGACCCCTATTTAAAAACCACTTTTCAAGTGTCAAAATGTAATTTTTACTTAAGATAATGAAGGCTTAATATATGTATATCATCAAGACTTCTTTTTACAATAATCAAAAGTGATTTTCGAAAGTTATTTTCAAAATAAAAATCTCATTTTCGGATTTTGGTCAAGACATATTTTTAAAACATGTTTTACAACTCAAAAATAAAGTTTTTATTCAAGATATGAAAGGCTCTTAAGATAGGATATGTAAAGAATAGATTTTCATAAGTATAGATAGATTTTATCAAAAGATATGACCAAAAATGAATTTTGTAAATTGGGATCCCAACCAAGACTAATTTTGAAAACCCACATATCAACTCAAAAACTCATGTTTTATGTGAAAAATGAAGGGTATAGGTAATAGGTATCATTAAGTGGTGATTTTTACAAGTTGAAATGAGTTTGGATATGAGTAATGTATAAAACAAAAAGTAGAATCAAGATGGAAAATTTTGAGATAGTAGTCAATTTGTGAAATTCGTAATTTTGAATGAAGGCCATAAGAACACCTATTATCCAAGCTCAAAATTAAAGTTTTATGTAATGAATAGAGTCCTTAAGTAATATACCATAAATTTTTAAATTTTAATGCATTAAACAAGTTTTCCCCAAAGGAATCATTCAAAAAATGGATTTTCTAAAATTCGGATTGTTGAGTAAATCATATTGGAAAACATATTTGCAAAGTGTAAAATGCAAATTTTTGTGTAAGAATGAATTCCTTAGTGGTTATGTCTGATTGAGCCCTAATTGATTTTTACTTAAAGGAATCACTCAAAAAGTAATTTCTATAAAATTCGGATTTTGGAATCAACCCTACTTGAAAACATGTTTACAAAGTGTAAAATGAAAATTTTTATGTAAAAATGAAGGTCATAAGTAATAGATATAAGGAAGACTCAATTTTAACAAAACTAATTATATTTTCTTAAGAAATAAATCCAAAACAAATGGAAATGATCAAAGTTAGGAAACTAGTATTCTTAAAAGTAGTTATCGTTGAAGTCTTACAATATAAAGAGTTATAAAATTTCCTTTTAGCAAAAATCATCAAGATCATGCATACATTAAGCTCATCTCATGTCATTCATGTTAGGAAATCACTCATATTGCATGTATAGCTAATTTATATAGTAGGAACATTACAAACATTTACAAAACTATTTTTCAGAAATTGAAATTGTTACTGCCCTAATCTGATCTGAACTTTTCGAAGCTTTAAAGTTTTCAAAACTTGAAAATAATATTAGAATTAGATAGATCTTTCGAAGTAGATAGAAATCGATATATAATTTGCAAAATTCAGAGTTAAAATGACCAAGTTATGCCGTTTTAAGTTGGAATTTTCGCTTAGGACGAGAATTGCGAATTTGATAGTTTGTATAAGATCGTTTGGATTAGTTTGAGTTGAAATACTTATTAGAGTATTTCTTCCTTTTTAGGTTATCCCGAAATCGACGATTCCCTACCACCGAATTACTATTACTAAAAGACTGGTGATCTAATGGCCGAGTGAGTTTTCTCCTTATTTTGTTACCTTATTTGTTCTTGTAGTTAGTTGCATTAGAATTATAGGAATAAGATAAAAATCGATATAAATGGGGATGGGATATATGATGAAACTGTGATGAATGTATGCCAAAGAATACTAAAGCATATCGAAACCACGATTCGATTGGATAACTGCACTGTTGATATTATTTCTATTATGTGTATGATATTGGTTGGTCACTTTAAAGAATGTATGAATATTTTGACCTAAGAAAAAATTAAATTGGTCATGCATCGCATCGAACATATTGCATTTGATAGCATGCTACTCCTACGTAGGTCGATCGGTCTGGTCCAAAGACTCGTTTGGATAATGAGACCCGATATCAGAGCTCATTTATAGGGAACTAAGGCGCACCGGGGATGCATTCCATGTGTGAGTCTAGCCGAGTCGAGTTCTATGAGCCAATGGCTTGGGGACTAGTAGCTATAAACCCCGAAAATTTTCCACTCTAGTATATGATTTCAAAGTAGAATGTATGAACTAATTAATAGATTTAGATTCTAATCAAAGTCTAAGAATATATCAATACCTAGAATTTGGTTAGATTATGGATTTAGAATTCGAATAAAAAATTTCTTTAAACCCGAAACCTGATATACAAATAGATTTAAATAGAAAAATATAAATAAAGAGATTAAATGATTGTTTTTTATCCCGATAATGATTCGAGATTAGAACAATGAGTAGTAATGAGCTTATATTTAGACTTAAACCATAAATTCAAGATCCCTAGATAGTATTAAGAACTACTAATAAGAATTCATGACAGGTATCCAAACTAAAGATATATATATATATATATAGTTTAGCTTTTGTATCAAAAGCGATACTACGTAAACGATTATTTACGCTTATAGACAGAAAACGATGACCCAAAGATAAACCGTTAGGATTATAAATACACAACGAAAACATAAACTATTGTATAACTCAAGATCTAAATTCCAAATAAATAATCGAATCACGCTATTGTTCTAATTCGAGTTTTCTTAAGTTATTGAAGCCTAAAACAAAAATTGACCTAATGAGCTTAAGAAATTTTAATCGCGGGAGATAAAATTATACAATTAACCACGTATATATAAAACCTAAAATTGTATTATTTGATAAACTAAGTGTTTTGTATAATCCTATAAACATATTTCTATACGGAAACTCTCAAATATTAGCTAATTTGTACCCGTATAACTTGTTAAATTATCCTAAAACTAAATTAAAATAATTAACTAATATATATATATATATATAAGTTTTCGGTGGAATTTATGGCTGCAAGTGGTTTGGAAAGCTACTGGAAAAGAGGAGACAAAAATCAACAATAATTCACCCAAAAATTTCAACAAAAGCAACCTAAGAACCAATGGCCAACTCACCCTATCATTAATAAGGATGAAAACAACAGCCAAAGGAAGATCAATTCGGAGGAAAATATGGAGGAAAAACGCAGCTGAAGTCCTCCACTTCCTCTTCTATATATATATATATGTGTGTGTGTGTGTTTAAAGCTAATAATGAAGAAGCAAACAAACTTCAGTATCTCCCAAACTTTCCAGTGCGAATCCACTTCCAAATAACAACCAAAACAAACCAAAAACAGAGAACAAACAGATCAAAACATCCGAGTTCGGATCAAAAGAAAAACTATACGAAAAACCCTTGGATACGAATTCAAAGGTAAGTTGATGAAGTTCAAATGATTTTCTTTCAAATCTAAGCATTAGAACTAACTTATGTTAATCATAGGAACGTAATAAACACAAGTACAAGCTTCGAATTCCATCGGACAAGCTCAAACGAGGTAAAAATCCGAAACCCTAGCTTTATTTCTATAAGATCGAAATCTAAGATTATATGTATGTAGAAGTGTTAAGAGTTGTTGTTTAACTATGTATAAGATATATAAACACTTAGAAATGGTTTAGTAATGTTTTTAATGTGTAAAATTTAAAGAACATGAATCGGATAAGTGAGGAAGATAATGAACAGTACCAACACTGTCTCAAAGCCGGCAGTGTAATCGCTCAACGCCGGCGGCTTATAAAGATAGGCCGGCGGCATAGAGACGGCTTACACTGAACATAAGTTACGTAAAGTTTATTTTCATGTAAAGATGAGTGTAAGCCAGCTACCTGGAGATTTACGCCGACAGCGTAGAGCCGGCGTACATTGAAAGCCAACAGCTTTCAAAGCCGGTGCAACTCTTATGAAAAAATTTTCGAAACCATATCTACACCGGCACCTGGGTTTGAAGGCCGGCGTACACCCATATTTTTCTAACGAAAGCTAGTTTTAAAACCAACAGAATACATATACACATATATATATATAACACAATAAACCTACTGGAAATATATTATATATATTATATAGAATTTATTAAATAAGATGAGTAAATACAAATATTTAGAATGTTTTGATTAATTTATAATAATTCTTAAATCCTTAGAATTAAAAGAAAATATTTAGTATTAATAAAAGTTAGTAATTAGTCAAATATTTGTTCTAAATAGATAAAATAGGTAAGAATGGAAATTGAAATGAGCTAAATTTTCAAGTAATGTGACTTCTGAAAATAACAAAATAATTATAGGAGATAAATTAGGAGAAACAAGACGACACTAAGTAATAATAAATAACTATAATTTTCTATATTGAGATCTGTATAGAATAACGTAAAATTTGTAATAATCACTACCAAAACTTGATAAATATCGAGTCTAGGACACTAGCCAAATATAGGAATTTAATTTTATAATCTATATTGATGAATACCTTATTCATCTTAAATAGGTCACTTTGATACACTAGAGGATCTACCAGCTGATTATTACGACTGAGTAGTGAGCAGGTGAGTAATTCAGTCATGATGTTTGTGCTTGTAAGTAGTATGAAATGCAAAGATCAAACGATGTTTGGTGAAAGTATGTTATGATCTGATTGTATGATTGTTAAAATATCCTTATAAAAAGTGATAATGCAATGATTTGATGTTGTGAAATAGTATATTGATGATTGTGTGTAATGTGTGGTCACCGTGAAATTGATTATGAATTATTGACCTAACAAAATAATCTGATCATGCATTGCACGAATTGCATTATTGCATATATATTAGGGTGACAGCCTGCTACGTATTAATATTTCGGTTCTCTATTTATGCTTGGTTGTTCTAATGTGTTAGTTCTTCCAAGGTATTCTTTGTTCCATCGGTTCTATGGGAACTAAGCGGCATCGAAGAACGCCGCCCGTAGTATCTCTTTGAAATGATTAATACTTAGGGAGTTTCTAAGGGGATTGCAGGAGATGGTCAGTTTAATCGATCATATTCAAAGTGATAACCCTAAAACGAGAAATCGTTGATTCTCCTATGTACTTAGTCTCTCCTGGGTAGATGGGTCATAGAGTAATGGTTCTTCAACCCTTAAAAAGAGGGCGTAAATCTTTTTCTTGTTTGGATTCTAGATTATCCAAGCTTGTATCTGTTCATATGGTTGAGTACTTGCATTACATATGATTTGCTAATAACTTGTGTGATGTATGGTATGTATGGTTATTCACTGAGCTGTGGTTTCGCTCATACTCTAACAGTCTTTTTAGGTTTACTTTACGACCCTGGTTAGTCACTGTCAGGAGTATGGCTCCGGTAAGAGCTTAGGAGTTAGAAGTCTACGGTTATGTTTTAGTTTAATGGTTATGTACTATTAGAATAGATTATTTAGTTGTGTACTTTAGAAGAACTATATGGTTTGTAATAGTTCTGTAATATTTATTCACTAAGTTATTTCTTTCATATATTTGTTATTTCTTATCAAGCAACTAAAAGATCATATTGTTTTAAAAACCTGTCATTCTTTGAAGGTAATCTAGTGATAGTATTCAAGTGTGACTTGTTTACTACTACTATGGTACCATTGGGGCGTGACAGCAGCGGTCGTGTAGACTTCAATACCATCCCTAACGCAAGATAAAGAGGGCGTAAATTCATTCTGTGTGTGGGTTCCGAATACCCATACATAATTGTTTGTTCATGTATTTGTTCATGCATAGCATATGGTTGATTATAACTTGCTTGTGATGGTATGGAATTAAGGGAATTCTCACTAAGCTAGTGTAGCTTATACCCCAATAGATGTTTGAATGAACAGGTTGTCTCAAGAATATTAAGTGGGGACCGAGATGGTTGGAGCCGAACATGACTTCGGGATTTCGGCAAAAAATAGGAATGCTTGAAGTTATTGGCTAGATTTTATGATTGCCTTGTAATAGTTTATGTAGGGAAGTCTATGGATGAATGTAATTGAAGTTTAATGATTTGTATTTTGAAGTGTAGTGATTCGTATATGAAGTGTAGTGATTTGTATCTGAAGTATAGTAAATTGTATTTCCTTTACATTGTTACTCAAGTGTATCAATATAAAATGTATCTCTCCAATATGTCTCCTCTATGTGTTAGACGCCTTGTACATAGTATGGAAGCCTTCGTGTGACTGATGTGGTCATTCTTAGGCTTTAATATTATGTACGGTGGACTACCACATTTATGGTACCCTTCGGGGCGTGATAGAATTGATGTTAGTTACATATATGATTTAAAATAAAACTTATGAACTTGACATATATGAACCTATAAGCTAAAACCTAAGTGAGCTCATGCATGTTAGAACTAGAATTGAGATGATATATGAAGTAAAAATATGAATATGGATGTTAGAAATGATGATTCTAGGTTTATATGTTGTTTATATGATGTTAGATGATGAAAAATGATGTAAAACAAGTAATCAAATAGGTTGAGTTTAGGAAATATTAAACAGGGCAAAGAGCATAGGGGAAGCATAGGTGGTTGTATTTAGTCATGCTTTGTATTATACTACGTCAAAGAAGAAACATGGCTAGAGTACAACTAAACCTATCCAACCATGCTTCTCTCTAATTTGTTTCAAATATACTTTTCCAGAACAACATAGCTGAAACACAACCTCTCTATTTCATTGTGTTTCTCTTTTGTTAAGCAGCACAATTAGTACATGGCCTTACTTATCTCCCCGTGTTCGTTTCTAATCATGTGTTTAATTTGTCACGTAAAACACAGTAAGAACACAAACCATTGTATCTCGCCATGTTTCTTTTTGACCATTTTGTACTTGGCTTTTTAATGAAACACGGCCGAAGCATGACTTGTTTATCACGTTGTGTTTCTCATCTGTTGCATCGTTATTTTTCAATTCTTTCAACTCAAGGAGAAGCACGACTAAAACATAACCAAATGCATCACATCATGCTTCTCTTTGAGCTCCAAAATGCGAAGAGGCATGATGGAAACACAATTTAATGTATATGAGTATGCTTCTTCTTATGCATGTATACGAGGAGAAACATAGCTTGTGTATCTGATCGTGATCTTAATAAAAATTTAAATAAAATAGAAATAAAATAAGATAGATAAATGATAATTAATATGATAAGTTAGTTAATTTTTTTAATTAGGAATGAATTAAAGTTAAGTTAATTTAAAGAATGAATAAATAGGTTTAGTAATTAATTTGAGTTAACATATTTCCTGAGTATAGAATGAACTTAGTTAATAAATCTAAGTTCAACTTGACTAAATAGAATTTAATGAGCAAAACTGAATTAGATTGATTAAGTTTAATCAACCTAGCTTAGTAATTGAATTAAGTGATTAATTCTAATCAATTTAGCTAGGATTAAGTTAAAAAAGTTTAATAACTACTAATTGGCTTAGACTAATATTTTAGGATAAACCATGAATAATATAGGGGAATATGTTGTTTCAAATGTATGCTTACTTGCTTGGAAAGTGAGTATTATTGAAAATGGATGTTGTGATGATGTTTTCATAATAAATGACTATAAACAAGGAGAAAAGACATAATTTGATGGACAATGAAGAACTGTCTATATCTTGGCGGGGCGATTTTCATAGCTATGGTGGGGTTCCTACTTAATGTTTGATCAAATAGGGTTTAAAGTAAGTTTGATGTAAATGGATAATTAGTTTAAAAGCTTATATGATTTTAATTTCATAAAAAGATGTTTGTCTTTGATTTATCCTCTAAGATAGCATTTGACTTACCCTTCGTCTCTATTCAGATTTTAAATACGAAAGATACGCAATGACATACTTGTTGATTGTTTAGGATAGGCATACATTCTAAGTGAACTAAAACTTAAAGATGACCTAATAATTAAGTATTGCTTATGCTTGTGTCGTTGAATCTAGTCCAAGAAGCGACCAGCTTATTTGGAGTTAAGCATGATAGTTAGGTGCTTAAGCCTCCTCCCACCATGATGTAATGGTATGCCATGATGCAATGGTAATTCATAAGTGGCTTAGCGGGTAACTGATGGGGTAAATAGTATCGGCGTAATATTTGCTTAAGCTTAGGATGAAGTAACATGGTTTACTTCACGTTTATGGAGCTGGTTGAACTAAACGATATTAAGGGCAAAGATAAGTAAAGTTGTGTAACCGCTATGAACATAGATGATGTTATTTTCTCTTTCTCGATTAGATATAAGAGATATAAGTATCTAAGCTACTTATATTAATCTCCTGGACGGCTGCTATTATTTAGGACTCCTAGATTCTCATAAGCTTGTTCCGAAGTGTGAGGGCTTCTGTGTAATTTGTTTTAGTTTAATTTAAAGATAATAATCTGTTGTTGTTGCGTTGCATTAGTTTAAGCATATATAAAATCTTGTGTATACTCGTGTTGTTGTTATACTAAGCTTAAGCTCATTATTGATTTCTTTCCATGTGATGATGATGGTTATATGATAATGTTGATGATTTGATGATGATGACAACGATATGATGATGATGGTGGTGATGTTGATGATGATGATTGAATTGGGAGTATAGGATGATACAAGAAGAGTTTGTTGAACAGTGAAGTAAGCTAGAACTGTGGATTTTGTTTTGTTTTGCTTTATTTTTGTATAAAGAGCTAGATTTATCTTTTGAATTTGTATTTTCTTTGAGGACCTAGTGGAGCTCATATGTTTTGTAATAATCTTTTAAAGCTTTGTTTACCATCAAGATAGGTATATGAGATACTTGATGGTATGGTTTTGTTTAATGGAAAATTGATCTACTTGTGTAAGTAAAAGTTAGAAAAGTTTTTATAATAGTTTGTTTTTGCCGCTACTAAATCTAGTTGTCTCCAAATCCAACTAAACAATTTTAGAATTTAAAATTGGCTAGTAATGTTCGACATAAACAAATCTTTTAAGGAAGCCTATGCATATAATACTTTAGGTATTATTTGTGGTTAAGGGATTTGACATGCCTAAATTTTAGATGTAAGGTATGATAGGTCCTTATAAAAGCCCCCATAATGGCCCCAGTCCGACAAGGGTCTTGTTTCCTTGTTTGTCACCCACATAACTCTATGCGTCGAGGATCATACCTTTGCACCTTACTCCAACATCCTGGAATCGATTACCTCTACCACAATCAGAGACCACCTTGTGTCCAAGGTCACTTGCCTTTCTATGGTCCTAGGCCTATGTGGAATAGGATCCTATAGGCACCAAGTAAGATATGACCAAAAACTATAAATAAATCCTCACCTCAAAGGTATAGACATTGAGTCTTAGGCTATCTTATCTATTATTGCCTTAATCTCTCAAGCCTATAAGTTGACTTAAGCATCAGAGTAACCACTCGGCAACTTTTTGACACATCAATAACTATGTAATGTGTGTGTAGGTCCACCATGTTCTAGCTTTTCATCTACTAACAAATCACCACCTGCAATATATATATATATATATATATATATAATTTTAAGGCTTTAATGAACAAATAAACAAAACATATGATTGATTCTCTTGGATATTCAATGAAAATTTTGACGACTTGTATAATCCTTAATGATAAGCTTAGTAATGCATCACGAGAGGAGTAAACAAACTATAAAAATTATTTTCACATCATAACAATTATGGAAGTTGATGAGATCTAAGGTTTATAACAGAAAGAATCATCATTAGTCTATATGTCAAAGTTCATAAAGTCTTTTCAAACAAAGGAAAACCTATTTATATCTAACCCTAAGGGCATAAATGTAATATAAATAAAATAAGGTTTTATCTAATAGTATAATATATATAAATAAATATATATATATGAATTAAATATATTCTTATGATTATAAAATATACAACTAAAGACTATAAAATAAAAATAAGTAGCCTACACATGAAATATATCACGTGGACCCTATCATATACTGGTCATATTTTCATCATATCCTCATCATATATTTGCGATATTGATATCACTAAGTCCAAGTAGTAGCAGTCAAGCTTCTAATGTAGAAACAATTTATGAAACTATTGTGACGACCCCTCCACCCACCCACTCCGTTACTATAGCATCCCTGACTAAGCTCAATTGGTCGAAGACATTCCCTTTAGGGGAAACAAAAGGCCTAGGTCAAGGGTTCGAGTCACGTAGGTTGCAGCTAGACTTAACTCTCTGCCTAGGAGAATAATACCTGAGTAGGGTGCGACGCTCTTCCCCTCCGATCCTTGCAATAGTCGGGGATGCTATAGTGCCTCACCAGGGTGGGTAGAGGGGTCGTCGCAACTATGTAACACTTAAGAAATGCGAATTATGCCTAATTTTGCTTCTTTTTCAAACTTAATACTAAATATTGCAATTTAACAAATAAATAACACTAACAAATAAATTGAAATAAATAAAGAGATAGAGTTAGAGAATATCATGTCGAGATTTTACCTAGAGTTGGTCCGTCAGTTAGTCTCCATGATCCACAATCAATACCTCACTCAAAAAAGACTTCACACTTTATTCACCAACACAAATAATGGTCTACAATGACCTACAACCAACATAGTCACAAATACACTTGAGTTATACCTTTATAACAAGATTCCTAACACACTAAACACAACTCAAGATTTCACCAATTGACTCACAAACAATTGAGTAGTGCTTTACAAAAGATATCAAGACAAATAAAATAAACACGAATCAAATCTCTTTCTTACTACGATTAACACAATATGCTTTGAAGAGTGTATACAATATTTTTGTTTACAATAAATAATCTCTATCAACCATTAGAAACTCCCCTAACAACTTGCATTTATAAGATCTTTAAGACTCCTAGTCGTTGCCCCCTTTTCTTCATAAAATGGGTGTACATTAGATGCTTATAACGGTAAGTTTTGGCTTTACTAGCTCGCCAGTTCAAATCCTACCAGCTAGTAAATACACAAAAATTGTCTATACTTTGGATGCACCGGCAAGTTGGTAAGGGCCTTTGGTAGGACTCCTATAATCTATAGAATATCATTGCTTAAGTAAAAATTGTACCGGCTCACTGGTATAATGCAAACCTACACAGTTTTGCTTAAAAAAAACAACACAAACACAAATATTCGCACATTTTGAACACTTCACATCAAACATGTATAATCAATTAAGTCTAACTTATTCATAACTTTTGTGTAATTGTGCAATGTATTTTCTCATCCAAATTTACGTTGAACACATTAGTTCAACGATAGGCATTTGAGCATACTAATGCAATTTGAGACTTAAGCTGCTGCACATATTTAATCTAAATTACAGCTAAGTTCTCCATACAAGAAGCAACAATGATAGGTACTCAAGTACTAATGATTATTATGGATGTAGTATGAAAATATTCAATTCAATCAAGTTTTACAGATCCATTTATCTAATGTCTTAATCTAATTCATACTTCATCTCTAGAAAGTGCATCTATCTATTCATTATATATAACAAGCACAGGTTAAATCATTAGAGAAACATATTTGTGAGTACTAGTAATAAGTCTTTTCTTATTATCTACCTTAAAAATAATTAGGACATTAATGGGCAATCAATAATAATATCGGATAAATTATCAAAATAATAGCACATGTAAAGACATACTGAGTATCGTGAATCATCATTAAGGTCACCTATGTGATTAATAAACTACATTCAACTTATTATTCCATTAGTGGAAATTCCTATTGTGAATTACAATAGAGATCGCTTCAACCTAACAATCTTTAATGTTTTATCAATTGGAACTTTCCTAATTAATTGCTTTATATTGCATTACCCTAATTAATTAACATACTCATTAATTTGTTGGGTGAATTTTCTATTAGATTTACCTATAATTCAATAGAATTATGTTGTCCTATACTTGATAGTGCATGTAACCTCGTCTAATCATGGGGATTCACTCATATACATGAAACATTATACATAAATAAGTCCAAGCTTGACTTTCTACATGCAGAAATAGAAAAGACAAGTCATTCATAACAACATGATTAGATATCATGAAAATGAACAATTATCAAATTACACACATATACAATCACATAGTTCCCTTAAGATTATCACACTTAGATATTAATAAAATATTTCTCCATAGAATCCATTAATAGCAGATATGAAATTATCATAAACATATTTAAAAGGAAAAAGTAATAAGAAGATATAAAGAATTGACAAAAAAAAAAATATTGAATAAATCTATAATCTAGCAAGAAATCTTCTATTCTATAATTGTTTTCTTCTCAATAGTTTGTCATATATTAAATATAATACAAAACATAACTAGATCCTTTCTCATAGGGTAAGTTTCATCAAAAGGTACCAACATTTGAGGGTAAGTTCATTTAAGATATTAACATTACAAGAAGTCAAAAGAGGAATCAATGTTTAGAGAGATGAATTTATTAAAAGTATCAGTATTTTAAGTGGTTAAAAAGAGTAATCAATATTTTACAAAATAAGTCAAATAAAGTATTAATAATTAGTCATTGATGAAAATTAAATAAATTTAATCAAAAAGTACTTTAAACATTAATACCTTAAACGAACTTCATAAAAAGCTGATGCCTAAATTGATTCACTTTACAAAACGTTGATTCCTTTTTTAACCACTATAAATATCGATACTTTAAATAAATTTACCCAAAAACGTTCATAACTTATGATGTAATTTTCCCCTTTCTCAAAAGGCTTAACCGTTGGGGTTACAAATATATCACAAAACAATTAATTTTGAGAATTGCATAGTTTTGTACATGGGAGCACATCAACTCCGTGCATGTCATATAACTCCAATAATTGAAATGCGGCTTCTTTTATACATAGAATTGATCAAATCTTTTATTAGTCTTTAATCAGCTCTAAATATTTGAAGTTCAATCAATTATCTACGATTCTTCATTTTATTCTCTTAATTCCTTAAGATAAAATAATACCCAATTTTGTAATCAGATTAATTCAAACTCCCTTAAATTATATAAAACATTGCAAATTATCTATTGTAAAACAGATATAAATATAATTAAGTAAGCACCCACATACTAGTTAAAATTCTTAGGCATTTTATTCAAGTTTATGAATAATAGTGAGCTCGAGCTTTGATAGCAATTGAGAGAGCTACAAAAGTAGCATCTCGTTGAAGACACGAATAGCGACTATCAGAGCCTCATCACTGAGATTGTGTCCAACTCAAGAACCTGAATTAAGGTGCAACACAAACAACCCACTGTCTATATAGAGCAAGAGCGCTCATGATCTAGAGTTGAAGCACCCACAACCAAAACCTAACCCCCTTGGTAGCAACTAGTTGTAGCAACTCATTGCTTCCATGATGGCTAAATTAAGACCGAAAATAAGAGCATTCAAGCTTGTGTTCAAGCCTTGATTTAAGCTTGATTTGTACTAATAAATAGACTCCAGGCTGTGTAAAGCAGATGAGACAAAGTGCATACCATTCTCTTTTATTATTTTATTCTTAAGTTAGAGATGTATTTTGATTGGGCAGCAGACTTGAAAGGCTTTATTTATAGGCCTTCATATGGTCTTTATTCTTTTAGCTTTTGTGTTACTCGATATGTGAGGATCGTGTGGCCCATGCACATACCATAATACACCTTCACCAATTAGGGACTACTTATCGTCCATTTTTTCATCAAATACCCATTTCATTATATCTTTACTCATTAGACCCGTATATGCATTCCATGCATTCTCACTTTATACATCACCATCCATTGATACACTCATTGCCCATCACTTCATGTCCAATCACATTCGCTCTCCTATTTATTTATTTATTTTTGCCTTTGACATCACTGACACTTTCCTTTCATCATCCTATCAGCATTTCACAAACTTACTATATTATTTATTTATTTTTGCCTTTGACATCACTGACACTTTCCTTTTCATCATCCTATCAGCATTTTACAAACTTACTATATCCGTAAAAAAGTAAATTGATTGGGACTAAGGGTGGGCATAGTTTGGTTAACTAGTTTATGATCCCGTTTTTTGAACCGAACTAAAATAATCAATTTTTTAAATCTCAAACCTAAACTGGTCCATTGTTAACGGTTAACAGCCTTAACGGTTAATCATTTTTTCGGTTAATATTTTTTATTTTTGGTTTTTAATCATTTAACATAATAATTAACCAAAAGTTGTAATTAACCATATTTTCGGTTGATCCATAAAAAGTTAAACCCTTTTTGTTTCATAATTACATTGAAAAAATTTAAATTAACAAGTTAAATATCACAATTACAGTAAAAAATTGCTAATCATCAAGTTAAATAATTATAAAACCAGCAACAAATTAGGAATATAACTATAATATAATATTACAAAAATTAAAACTTTATCATTTTCTCCTCTCTTTTTTTTCAAATTATAATTTAACAACATAATAATAATTAAAATATAAATGTTCAAATTATTGGTTTTTTTAATGGTTAATCGTTAACCGTCGGTTTCTTATGATTACAAAGCAAAACTGAAACAAAAAAATTGAAAAAATAAAACCATTAATCTAAATCTAAACTACTGGATTGGTTAACCATATTTTTTTTATTTATCAGTTGTGGTTTGGTTTTTCAATTTTATTAGTTTTTTTGCTCACCACTAATAGAGACACTAAAATGAACCTACACAAAAAGGCATATGCATTGAGGTATACTTCTCTCATAAAATGATTTAAGGTTTGTTGAAATATGGACTACAAGGACATTAAATTGAATTTAAGTTAAAAGTAGGACCACTAAGCTATGTATAAAAATAATAATAATAAAGGAAATAAAAGTTGAAACATTATATACTCATACGCTTATTAAGTAAAGTTTAAAGTAAAGAAAAATAATCAAAGGATGATTAAGAGAATGGACCGATTCAATTTTAGAAGATTTTGTACATGAGAGCATCGCTTAGAGAATAATTTGAAAGTAAGATCGAAAAACAGAAACTTAGAAGGTAACTCAAACCATGTCTTAAAAATTTTAAAAAGTTAGATGACTTAGAGTGCGCACCAATGTTATTTAGAAATGATCAAATTATATATCATATTGCATTAAAAAGGATCAAAATCAGTTTGCTTTACTTGAATGAAAGATCATATCAAATAATTAAATATATTTGGGTAATTTATTTAATATGTTTTACTACAATTGGATATATACTTGGGGATTAAATCAATTTAGTTTTTGAAGTTATTTAAGAAGTTTTGAAGATACTACGGTAGATTGTAAAGCAAGCATAATATTTATGTTTTTAAAGCCTTAATCCAATAGTAATGGAGTTTAAAGATAAGTTTATTAAGAAAATAATTGTGTTCCAATTTTAAACCAATTTGGAGGCTTGAGCTAGAAGATAAATGACAAGAAACATATGCCCTTATTTTTGTGGGATATAGATGGGATTCGGATTAAGTTGGTTGTTATTAAACTAAATAAGATATATTGAAGATTTCAAAGTTATTTTATAAAGATTACCATGAAGGCAATTGAAGATTTAACAAAACATGTGTAGAAACCATGTTACAAGAATATTAAAATTCAATTATCAAACCATATGAACATAAGGAAGCCGAATAATACAATACAATGAATACTAGATAGTACAATTTATATGTACTATATTTGGTATATACAACACTTGGTCACAAGTTTTCTACCTTTATCGTATGACAGTTGTTTTAATTAAATAAAAATGCTTTCTTTTAATCCTATCGTACGACTTGATAGGCAACTCTACCTCTCGTTTATTGCAGTATAGGATTAAGTACAAGGTTGTCTGATAGGGATTTTTCAACTATTGCTATTGACTCTTTCCTTACTATCTAACCAATAATAATCAAGCTAATTTAATCTAAGAAACTAATAATACTCTATCAATTACTAGTAATCTAATGAACACAAATTAAAGTTTAGTTTAATTTAATAAGATTTCAAACATACTTAGATCTTAATTTACCACTAACTCGACCATTGCAGCTTCTTAAATTCATTAATTGAGTAGCATTAGTAACTTAAACTATGGAGTTTTCTTTTATTAAATTAATAACTTGAAGTGTACTAATTGCTAATCTTAAATCAATCAGACATGAACTCATGTACAAACCATAATTTTTACAGAAAATTTTTGTTGTTTTGTCTTTAAAACTACACAAATCCCTTCAATTGCAACCATAAAAGAAATTTCTCAATCAATTTCCATAATATCATGCATAAATTCATACATTGGTAATATGAACTCAAGAAAACATTAATGAACATACAATTGAAATCAAGGAAACTAATGATATTACATTAAAAATCTTGATCTTAGTTACTTGGCGAAGCTAGGGTTTATCAAGACTTAGATACAAATGACTACTCTTCCATAGATTAAGAAAAATAATTAAGAATCATAGTTACAACCCATTTACTTGATGAAATCTCATGAATTCTTGAGCTTAACGACTTCAATCTTGTTCTTGAAGGAACTCAAATGATATCTCTCAAAGGGATAGCTCAATGGTGTTCAAGACTTCTTAAGGCTTCAGCTAACACTTATATATATATATATATATATATATATAGGGAAACTCAGAAACCCTAAAGAAATATCATAAAATGACATGTGGCATACATATACGGTTTGCAGTATGGCTATATAATGCAGCAGCGGAATCTCAATTAAGTCAGCATTTATTACTGACAGTTTCAACTTTTAGGTTTTGAAATCGCTAACATTAATGATAGGCTGCTAGCTTTAATTTCCAGCATTAATTATCGGTTACACTATTTATTTGTATTTATTATTTAGTCAATTTTGCATTTGTTAGGATTTTAACATTTAGGATTCTATCTTTTAGGTTTCCTTTAGTCATTATTTGCATTTATTATTTTGTCTTTTAGGATTCTTCTTTGGGGTTTCCTTTGTAATGCTATAAATAGTCTTTAGGGCTTTTGTAAAAAAGAAGACTTTCAATATGATTGAATTCTGAAACTCTATTTTGAGAGAAATTCTCTAAAATTGCAATTGTCTTGACAATTGTGTGATTAAGTTCACGTTTGAAATTGATCGTTGCTATCGGTTTCTCTTTTAAACCCTTTCACGCTGCGTTAGATTGGTATCAGAGCAAGGTGAGTTCCTGCAAAGATGGCAATTAACGTTAGTGTTGATGGCAATCACGTCTTCGACGATGTTCGAGATGTGGAAGTCCTGAGAGCCAAATCTTTTGGTTGAAGGGCGGTATTGGGTAGTATAGATCAGAGATTCCGGCGTTATGAGCAACGCTTTGATGATCAGATCAAGCGATCTAATACCAACAGGAACAGGATTGGTTATGGGAGACAACTAAGGGCAGAGTATGCTCGCGGTGATCCTGTTATCAGACCTGTTGCTGCAAATCGTAGGTGTCAATATAGAGGTAAGTATTGTGATTTTAATGATTATTACAAATATGATTCTAAGGAAGAAGATGAATTGACGGAGGAAGTGGAACAGCCACGAAGACAGGGTGGTGATGGCAATTTTGGAAGAGATATTCCATATTTTAGAGGAGAATTAGGGATTAAGGATTTTTTGGATTGGATTGCTAAGGTTGAACGGCTTTTTGATATTATAGCAGTGCCAGAGGAGAAAAGGGTAAGATTGGTAGCATGTATGCTTAAAGGCTATGCATCTGTTTTGTGGGAAAGGTTACAAAAAAAGTTGAGTCGTGAAGGCAAAAGACCTGTTAGGACATGGTTTAGGATGAAGATATTACTAGAGGATGAACATCTTCCTCTTTCAAATCATTACTTTGCGCAGCGTGAAAGCGTTTAAAAGAGAAACCGATAGCAACGATCAATTTCAAATGTGAACTTAATCACACAATTGTCAAGACAATTGCAATTTTAGAGAATTTCTCTCAAAATAGAGTTTCAGAATTCAATCATATTGAAAGTCTTCTTTTTTACAAAAGCCCTAAAGACTATTTATAGCATTACAAAGGAAACCCCAAAGAAGAATCCTAAAAGACAAAATAATAAATACAAATAATGACTAAAGGAAACCTAAAAGATAGAATCCTAAATGTTAAAATCCTAATAAATGCAAAATTGACTAAATAATAAATACAAATAAATAGTGTAACCGACAATTAATGCTGGAAATTAAAGCTAGCAGCCTATCATTAATGTTAGCGATTTCAAAACCTAAAAGTTGAAACTGTCAGTAATAAATGCTGACTTTAATTGAGATTCCGCTGCTGCATTATTCTCTCCCACCTGTAAAGAACTCGACCTCGAGTTCTTGTTTGTCCGCCTTTTCCTCTTCTTCTTCCTCTCTTTAGATCGTCTTGATTTATCCCATTTATCTCGTCGTTTGATCGTGATTCGCATTGCATCATTCTCTCCCACCTGAGAAGAACTCGACCTCGAGTTCTCTTCTGGATATAATGGAGAATCATCATGATGGAATGGAAAAAGATCAGCGACATTTCCATTTCGATCAATAGAATGATGAATCCCAATAGGAGAATCCATCTTGCCTTCCTTCTTTTCTTCTTTTATGATCATTTCCACTATTTTCTCTTCTTTATCTTCAACTTCTTCAATAAGCTTTTTCTCTAGCTCAACAACAGTTAATTCATTTGCTTTCTCATCTTGAGCCAGTGTTTTCATAGGTTTACTTTCAATAACTTCAAGTGTGTTAGTATCTTTCATGGTAATTTCAGACAATACATTAGGAACAAGTCCCCTTTTATCATGTTCAATGGAAATAATTGGTAGATGTTCAGTTTTCTCAACCATAGGTCTTCCTTCAACTGTAGGAGTCTCTTTTATGTATTCTTTCCCATTTTCTTTTGGATTAGGAACATCTTCCTCTTTCAAATCATTACTTTGCGTTGATGTCATAAACTCTGCAAAATATTTATGCATCGATTTCTTTTCGTGATGACATCTGTGGTCCTGTTGAGATATGATTTCCTCATAATCAAGAGGAAGAAATTCATCCTCTAGTAATATCTTCGTCCTAAACCATGTCCTAACAGGTCTTTTGCCTTCACGACTCAACTTTTTTTGTAACCTTTCCCACAAAACAGATGCATAGCCTTTAAGCATACATGCTACCAATCTTACCCTTTTCTCCTCTGGCACCGCTATAATATCAAAAAGCCGTTCAACCTTAGCAATCCAATCCAAAAAATCCTTAATCCCTAATTCTCCTCTAAAATATGGAATATCTCTTCCAAAATTGCCATCACCACCCTGTCTTCGTGGCTGTTCCACTTCCTCCGTCAATTCATCTTCTTCCTTAGAATCATATTTGTAATAATCATTAAAATCACAATACTTACCTCTATATTGACACCTACGATTTGCAGCAACAGGTCTGATAACAGGATCACCGCGAGCATACTCTGCCCTTAGTTGTCTCCTATAACCAATCCTGTTCCTGTTGGTATTAGATCGCTTGATCTGATCATCAAAGCGTTGCTCATAACGCCGGAATCTCTGATCTATACTACCCAATACCGCCCTTCGACCAAAAGATTTGGCTCTCAGGACTTCCACATCTCGAACATCGTCGAAGACGTGATTGCCATCAACACTAACGTTAATTGCCATCTTTGCAGGAACTCACCTTGCTCTGATACCAATCTAACGCAGCGTGAAAGCGTTTAAAAGAGAAACCGATAGCAACGATCAATTTCAAACGTGAACTTAATCACACAATTGTCAAGACAATTGCAATTTTAGAGAATTTCTCTCAAAATAGAGTTTCAGAATTCAATCATATTGAAAGTCTTCTTTTTTACAAAAGCCCTAAAGACTATTTATAGCATTACAAAGGAAACCCCAAAGAAGAATCCTAAAAGACAAAATAATAAATGCAAATAATGACTACAGGAAACCTAAAAGATAGAATCCTAAATGTTAAAATCCTAATAAATGCAAAATTGACTAAATAATAAATACAAATAAATAGTGTAACCGACAATTAATGCTGGAAATTAAAGCTAGCAGCATATCATTAATGTTAGCGATTTCAAAACCTAAAAGTTGAAACTGTCAGTAATAAATGCTGACTTTAATTGAGATTCCGCTGCTGCATTATTCTCTCCCACCTGTAAAGAACTCGACCTCGAGTTCTTGTTTGTCCGCCTTTTCCTCTTCTTCTTCCTCTCTTTAGATCGTCTTGATTTATCCCATTTATCTCATCGTTTGATCGTGATTCGCACTGCATCACTATAACACAGGCCATATATCCCTCTTACATCAGCACTTTTATCCAATGGGGCTGTATTTCAAGGCTTGTGATTCTTTGATCAAATTGTTGATGCTAAGTATTTTTCCCATACGTGCTGTATCCTAGGGCGCACGACTCTCTTATCCCAATTCTAGGTTGATATGTTCCTTCATATGGGCTGCATCATAGGGCATATGGTTTTATATTCCAAGATTTGAGCTAGTACGACCAGTCATATAAGGTTGCACTTATCAGCGCATGGATCTCTATTATCAGCATGGAGAGCTATATCATCCGTCATATAGGTCATATGGGCCCTTTTCACTCTAATTTTTCAAAATTTCACTTCGAAATCACCCATTTTCTTCATCAACTTTTATCTTCTCTTCAAATGGGCTTGTCAACAACTGATATCAACAATTTAACTCAATAAGTATCAATTTCTTGTAACATATTTGACAAAATATTACATTAAGATATGAGATTATGCGTAAGATAAGGGTGCTTTATACACTTATCAGCATTAGACAAGAATTTTTGCATTATCCATTGTTTGGTATATACAAGTATAACGCAAGAATGTTAGAAAAAGATTTGATTTGTCTAGTGAATATGAGTTGTCCAAGGACAAAAGCATTTATCCCATTCTCCATATGTTATTATTTGTCTTGTCTAGTATTCTTGAGGCATATTGTTTAGTAACAAAATCAGTTATACTAACCAAACAATGGGTTAAAATTTTTGTCTATACCAATCCCAAAAAAATATGCAAACTAAATGCTCCTCAAAGAGTTGGTGTGTGAATATTACAATTATCTTTGTAAATCAATAAATAGCTTATTAGAACTAGATAAGTATAGTAGAGTGAATGAAGTTTGTGCTTGAGTCAGCTGCTATTTATAGTCACATTGTTTTTGGATATAGTGGAACATACTAGGTCTATGGGATGAGTTAAAAGAGAGGATATAAGTACATGACCGTACCACTATATATTGATCGTGCATGTTCTTCTCTTACCTCTGTTTTGGTTTTGCTCTTAAATTGATATTCATTTTATTGATTGCAAAATTTATTCTCATGTTTTATTATAAGCAAGTAACCAAAAGTGATTTTCCATATGTAATTTAACAAAAAAAAAAGTTTTAAGGTTTTGAATGCAGTAGCCAATCTAGCCCTTCAATAATGTGGGGCCAGTAGTGTGAGATATTGGAATGGAGGAGACCTATGGTCTTGAATTCAATGAGAAATTAATAGTAGTGATGTGGAAAATAAATCTTTTCATGTCATTTGTATTTAAGAAAGCATACTAAAATATAAAGGTAAAACTGAATATTGATATCTCATCTTCAATTTGAAGACTTAAAAGGGGTTGATCTTAATACAATTATGAATGAATAACATATATAAGTACTATGACCAACCATTGTAGTATATGTTACCACCTAGACCAGTTATAATGATCCACTTTCATATCGTTTTTGAAATGCATACTTCTGATGTGCGAGCCTTAGATTCATTTTTCTTTTTATTCAGAGCACACGCTTTTCAGATTAGCATATATGATTTGCTTATACATTATTTAAAACTCGCGCTTCTTAGATCCACGTATCCGATTGACTATTCATTTATTAAAACACGTTTTTCTCAAATTTACCCTAATATACTTTGGCTAGTAAAAGGAAAGAAATGAGAAAATCCATTTCATATATATTCTTTCTGTTTTCAAATACTTTCTTTGGTTATAAATAGCACGCACCAGAGCTTTCCGTAGCCATAAAATCAAGCTTTGAATTCTTAATAGGTATGCGGATACAAGTCTTAATAAGTTTGCTTTTGCCACTTCAATTCCAATTCCTTTTTCTTAATTTTTCATGTTCTGATGGTTTCAACAGGTGATCATAGTAGAGAAGAAAAACATGGTGAAATCTTCCGAGTTCAGTTTTCCAGCATCTTTGAGGTTGTCTCTGCGAGTTAATAGCAATGCAACACTTCTGAGTAACAATTTGACTGCATTGTTAGTGGATTCGGATGTAATATCAAGAATGATACTAGAAGAGCGCCTACAATCATATCGTGTTGAAACAAAATGCTTGGAAAGTGGATCGGCAACGATCGATAGCTTAGTTTCCGGAGAAACTTATGATTTGATTTTCATTGCCATGCCTCTGCTAGACGGGTTTGGTCCTGAGGTGAAAAAGACCAACCTATTTCGTTTGATTTTTCATTTTTTCAATTATCCTTCTGTCAATTATCTTGCAATATGTAATTTTGGATTTTTTTTATTATTAATATTATTGTACTTTTTATATTACTTTCCATAACTTCCATTTTGTTAAAATCCATTTTTGTTATTATAACTTTTTGATATGACCTTTTCATATCTTATTATTTTATTTGAATTCGTCCCGTTAAAATTAATGACGGGATTTCCCTACTATCTATATACCATTATGATACATAACATTTTTTTAGTTCTTTTAAACTTTTGATTTTGTCCAAAAAAAATTTTATTTGTTCGTAACTTTTCATTAACAATATTTTTTCCTATTTTTATCATCTATATCTTTTCATTACTGAAAAAAATCCTCTCTATGCAAACGAGATTTATAAAATTTGTTGCAAGTTTTATCTAACTAAATGCAAAGTATGCAATTCTTAGCATATGGTGTTATATTCTCATATTTTTATAAGTTTTTGAAATATTATAATATTTTATGCAACCTTCAATGAACCTTATAAATTACAATATATAATATTCTTATTTAAGAGTAATGCGATTCATGAAATGTTTTAAGTATTAATTTACCTAATTTGCATTAATATATCATGTTTATCTATATTGTAAATAATATCCATGCATTATATAAGATACGGTATGTGAGATTCTCACCTCATAGGCTACTTGCTTTCAATTCTTTCGAAGTCATTGGATCATTTTAACTAGGGCCAATTCAGTTATGTTTTTCATGTTTCAACTTAACATTTTTTATTTTAATTTATTCTCAAAGGAGATTATATTCTTTTCATAAAACATACGCAGATCCAATCACGATCTATAAAACTATTTTCCTTAATTTACAAATCATTAATTAATAATACCTAAATTTTTAAATTATCTTGTAGCAAAATTATAACATCATCTTCTTCCTAACTCTTCTCACCGTATAAACATTTGATGTGCTATTATGCATATTATGACAGGTAACAAGGCATATCCGTGCAATGGGATTCAAATGTCAAATAATTGGAGTGGCTCATCGTGACGATGAACGCGATAAAGCGGCTTTTCTAGCTGCGGGTGCTAATGGCCTCATTGAGAAGCCCTTGAATCTTCCTGTACTGGAAGCCATTTTAGTAGAAGTTGACAATCAAATATGATTCGTCTGGAGTGCTGGCTGGGAGGACTCTACGTATCTGTCCATATGTTTATTTTATCAGCTTATGAGAGTTATGGACAATCTTATTGTTAGTTTCAATTATAATATTTTGAATAAAGAGTCCTCCGAATTATGTGATGACTATAAGTTATATATATATACACACATCTCTGAAAATATTATGCTTTTCTCTATATCTCTTTCTTCTTTGTTTAATTTTTCTTCTTTCTTAATCTTGCTGTGTTTGATTCACTTGAATGAAATATGGTTGGAAAAGAATAGCAATTCCATTGTTTATGATTTGGTATCTTTTTAGGAAAAAAATTGTTTTTATAAGGAATAACAAATTATCTAGTAAAGGGAAGGAAGAGTTATTCCTAATGCATTCATGTTGTATAGAATAGATATTTTTTATATAGAATTTTTAATAAATCAAACAAAAGAATAATTATTCTGTGATGATAAATGCAAATTATCAATTCCATTCTTATTAACCAAAGGCAATGTGAGTCTTAGTCTCATTCCATCTTTAATATTCTAACAACTGCTCTATCCTTCTTCAATCATTATTAATCTAAACACTACGTATGAATATCTCGCTCCAAGTGAAAAAATCATATAAACAAAACCCCTTTTCCCACATTAAAAAATGAAATACTAGCCTTCAAATCTATATAAATTCTAAAATTTAGAGTAAACCTCCATAATATATATGAATGTCATTTGCAAGATCAAAAAATGAACTTGATATGGGTTATCAAAAATTGGTGGTTGGAAATTTTCAAAGCAATTAGTGGATCATACCAAGGTTATGCAACACCCCCCTTCCCCCACGCTGCTTCACTCCATTATGAGAAGATGTTATCAGAACTGGAATTTCTTTGTCTTTTTGGTCTTAAATTGTGTAGCAATTCCTTCATATATATATATATATATATATATCTCTGTGTGTGTGTGTGGTGTTAGCTGTTGTCTTTCATTGAATCTTGTTGTGTTAAATTTGGGGTTTGTTCAATAGTTAGAAAGTAAATATGTAAAGAAATTCTCCAATTTTATGCAAGTTAAACAAATTCTACTTTTTGCTACAAGAGGTCTTATTATAAGTTAATGTTATTTGTCGATTGTAATTAAGTAACCAAAAGGGGGAGTAGAATTGGTTACTATTAGAAATTAAAACTTTTTGCTCAAAAATATGAAATCCCCTTGATACTTAAACAAGTTTTGAGTGTAATGATGATTGTAATGTAAAAATTTAAACACAAAATGTGCAAAAGCTAAAAGACAAAGGAAAAGAAAAGCTTGAATACAACAATATATTGTGGTTCGGCCACATGCTTACTTCTACTCTTCCAACTCCAAGCCGGACCTTATAATCTACACAGGTATGTTTCATAAAATCCAATAATCGAATAAAGATTATAAGGTTTGTCAACATACAATCTTGGACTCAATTCTCCTTGATAGTCACTTGTAATTTAAACACTTGTGCTAACATAGCACTTATAACTGCTCAACACATTTAATGAAGAAAGAAATGTTGCTAGCAAGATGAAATGTAAATTTCAGAACAAAAATCATGTAAGTTTTTAGTTCATGTTGCAACTTAAAGAATGTTGATATTAGCTTGCAATGTGTCCTTGTTTCCTCTCTTGAATTTTTTGAACCTTCAAAGCTTTTTATAACTTGTTCCAATAGCTAATAGATGTATAACTTCATATTAGCATAGACATTAAAAATATCTCCTCAAATCTCTCATAATCAGTTGAATGTTATCTCTAAATAATTTGTCGCTAGCTTTGCTTGTTAATCCTTCATGTGTCACATTCTATTCATAATATATCTTCTTGAAATTTGTCTAGCAAATTCAAAATAATAAACAACCTATTTTGAATGGATAGGATCTGTAAATAATCCCACAATTTTAATGCCTTATCCTATCTCAATAAATGTCTTGATATGTGTCTCCTTTCTTGTTTAGTCCATCATGTAATCTTGATTGAAAAACTTCTAGAACTGTCTTTAAGTCTCATAAATTAATCATACCTAAGTGCAAACATCAAGCAGATCTTTTGGAAATTTAATCTGACTTTAGTATCTCCAAAAACTTGTAATAAACTTAATAAACTCGCTGAAAATTTAACTTAAATCCCCATAGATTATAATCCAACTTTATGGCACATATGAATATATCATCCAAATGTATTCATCTTTTGGAGCTGGGCCTTGGAATCATGTTTAGCAAACATTTTAACCATGTTATGATTAATCTATGATCAAATCATTACTTCTTGTCTAATGTAGTACTACTCTCTAGAGAAAGCTCTTAATAACCTTTGTGTGTTTTATGTTCTTTCACGCATATCTTCTAGGTAACACTCTGGGTAATATGGCACTATTTACAAATTTATCTTATTTTCTAAATAATTTCCTGAACACTTAAAGAGTCATTAGTAATCTATTTATACTTTTGTTATCATCAAAACATATTTAAAGAGAACCTAACAATATTAACAAGCATGTTACATTGAAAGTTCTACCAATCATGTATGGATTATCATTAATTTCCAAAAGCCTTTTGTGTCATTATTATGAATATTTTTACTCTTTATTTTTTATTTTTTATCTTTTATTTTTTTGCACCAATTGAATACCTTCATTCAAATGATACATGTCATGCACCAAACAAGGTATGGAGCGTCAACAGTTCTACCATGTATAACACTTAAACATTACACACAAAGGCTACCATTACATTTAATAAAATTATATAACTAAATCATTTGAAATAATCTCTTATTAATACATAGAAAACCTCACAATACAGATATCAAACTCTTAGAAGATAACAAGATAATAGCCAGCGCATGTCCTGTTCATCTAATATCTCACCAATATCCATCTCATAGCTCATGAAATCATAACATCCATACTGGAATCATCATCATTACCTAAAAAAGAAAAGAATGGGACCAAGCCCATTACACGATAATAAAAGCACACATGATGTAATCACGCAACTTATTCTAACTGCAAGTGCAACAATCACAATTTAGATCTTTAATTTAAGTGTAATAGAAAAAAAGTGAAGTACTCATACTTCAACATCATGTTGCGAGAATCGGGGTTCTAGATAGTAGCAACTTCTCAGGAAGTTAATATAGACATCCTGAATACCTATATCTCGTAGAAGAAATTCCAAGTAGTCTCATTTAGGGGTTACAACTTTTGCTCATCCCTACTCTCCTCAGTCCATCACACAATGTAGATTAACAAAGTCAAAAATCTTAACCTATACAAATGTAACTTCTCTCTCATTTAGATAAGTGTTACCCTAATACTGTTTGCCTTGTTAGCTACCCGTTGAACTATCACTAGTAGCCTAAGTGCTTAACAACCGTGTTAGCACTGCCACACAAGATTGTTATTTCTTGAACCAAATTAAATGACCTAAAGCACACTCATGTAATTCATTAGGCTACCTTCAAATATTAGTTCATTTATTATGTCTATTCTAATAAATAACATAAAAGTCACTACATACCTAAATTTAAGTAGATATCTACCACAAACTAGATGATAGTTGTAGAGACCTCATTTTTGCCCTATAAGGCTTTAAAAATGAATAAAATAAATATTGTATTAAGCCCGAAATTTTAAAGATATTTAAAATAAAAAAATATATAAAAATAATATTATAAAAAAAAGAAAAGAGAAAAGAGAGTGAGTTTATAATAAAAGATTGATTTTAGGCTTAAGACTATAAATTTTAATCATAGGCCCAATTAAATGGTTCATAATAAGCTGGCCTATTTAATTAAGTCCAAGTATAAAGCTTTAAAGTTAATTTATTTACAAAACAAATCAAGACACAGACCAATAGCTTATATAGATAAGTATGGCATGCAAGCAAGAGATCAGTGGCACATCACTATGGGTACGGTGGCTAATGTCATGATGATGTAAGCTTCTTCTCTTACCTTCGGCCACCCACAATACTCGCACCTTCCATCTTCATAGTAGCATTTTTCAATCATTTTTGCCAAGATTTCTTTATGATTTCACTAAATTAATTGCGAAATCACAAAGGATCCATGTGATACTATGAAGTGGTCTGATTTGTAGTTTTGAGGCACCAAATTGAGTCATGAAATTTGGAGAAAATATGGGGTACGGATTTCGCTGCACTCAATCTCAACCAAATTTGGACAAATTTGGATGTTATCGAAGCTTCTTGAGAGTTTAGAGTTGCTTAGAATCATCACACTATTTGTTTTATCTGTCAAAATCCACAAAATCATGATTTCTCCAAGATTAAGAAGATGTCAATCCTAATTACAAAGATTTGAAATCGTAATCTTTGATACATTCCAACTTCGATTCAAGCTCCTATAGTATAAATAGGAGCTCGTACGATGTTTCCAAGGAAGAAGAAATAAACATTAAAAAAGAAAAAAGAAAAAGTTCAAATCTAATAAGTTTATAGAAGTTTGGGTTTCGAATTTCTTCCAATTAGAGTCTTTCTGATATTTTTGAAGTAATTAAAGATTAAAGGAAGCTTCTAGGTGTTGTAAGCTTCATTTTTGTGTGTTGAATCAAGCTCAAGGCTGTCATCGTAGGACATCACCAACCACCACTGCCACTTCAGAAACACCAGCCCACAGTTGTTTCTAGAGAAACCGACACCTCTGAAGTGTCTACACCATCGATTTAGCTAGGTCTGCACCTCCATTGGTCTTAACAGCAGCCAAAACATCCCAAAGCCTCACCGTCGGTCCATATCGTTGTCCATTGCCGCGTCGAACTGAGCCACGGCCATTTCCGATCCGGCCTCTGTATACGCTTGCACAACGCGGACCTGCGTGCCTCTGCCGATTGGGTGAGTTCCATTCGCTGCTTTTTTTTTTTTTTCTTTTAATAATAAAATGAATATAATAATCATACGAAATATGATAGAAGCGATAATAAAAAAAATAATAAAGCACTAAAAGTGCATAAATGAATAAAGAGTAAATAGGAATAGCTATATATTCATATTGTATATAATAGGATTAAACGAATAAATAGCAACAACCTGTTTGAATAAATTGAATGACAATTTTTGCTAAAAAAATATTATTTTAAAACCTAGAAAAGCCGTTTCTTTCTTCAATAAAAGTGAAATTGGTATTTTATAGGATCATAATCATCTAAATTTTTTTTATTTCTTGCAAGTTAATAAAACTTAATAAACTTAAAGTGAAAAGATTTTAAAAAATTAAAAAGAACCAGCACATTAATTTTTTTTTTAAAAAAACTATTCAATGCCTGATCCTACTAGAGGGTATGTAGACTTTGTCAAAGCAACATAAAAAAAATTAAAAAGCTTTTCTTTTCCCTTGATATTGTAAATATTGATTTGATTCAAATTTTTCCTATAAACTTTGCAACTATATACGTAGAAACAATAATTCTATTAACTTATAAATTTTGACAATGGATTGTAAAAGCTAAATTTTGTAAATATTTTAACTTAAACAAATTTTAAGAGCATTAAAGAAATGATCTTTGATTAAAGAATTTAAACATGGTAACTGTTTAAGTTTTTATAGGATAGCCCCAGACTTATGAAAACTCTAATTATTTTTAAAAATCAAGTTTTCACAGTTTAGTGGCTAAATTAGGATTAACCTACCTATTGGTCCTAATTTATTTTTTTCCTCGTTCCAGTTGGGTGGCAACTCCCAAAAAATTTCAAAAATTATTTTTTTTTTTAAATTCCTAATCAAGGGTTTGTATCAAACTTATTAGAGTTTGGTATAAATCAAATTAAAAGAAATCAAACAAAAAATAAAAAAATCCAGGCTTGACAATAAGTATACTTGAGAATAAGAATATACGTAAAGAAATTATCTGAAATAAGATTTAAGTTGTGAATTCATTTATTTATCCATCTACAATTCATTTATTTACTGATTCGTTCAAAAATTATTTACACGAATATCGTATACATAAAAATAATTACTAAAATACTTATATAAAATCACATGTATAATATGAGATTTCACTTTTTCTACAAATGTAGCATGTCTTATGAGCGATTTTTGTGATTTTCAAAAATATAATGAAACTTTCCATTAAAGATACAATTTTACTTTTCATTCATAGTAAATAACATGTTAACCATGCAATTTCTTTGTTAAAACCAAAATCATATGTCTTAGATAGGATTTTGTATTGGTATTTTAGTAATTAATAAAATTATGTGATTTGTGTTTATGTAATTTTCTATTATTAGGTTAGTAGATATGTTAAACTTGATATTAAGATTGCCCACGCGAGAAATATGATCCCGTTATGCAAATATTTACATGTAAAGCTCCTTCTAGCCTGAAAAAAAAAAAAAAAAAAAAAAAAAAAAAAAAAAAACTCTATAATGCTTGCTTACTTTATTTGGAAGAAGAAACAATCAAACTAGTGAAAAGAAAATCATATGACTTCATCATCATAACATATAAACCATGTTGCTTGCAACGAACACAATTTAATAAGAAAAGGGTTTTCTCATCTATTTTTATCCAAACTCTTCCTGAATTTCCTCCTAGTGGAGAAGGAAAGCTTATCCATCACTCACATTCACCCAATAACACCTTACAAGAACTATATTGGTAAGATGCTAAAAACAGGGAATGCTTTAGTTCGGGTATAATGTGTTTTTTAAAATGGTCAATAACTTGATATGCAAAATTACTTTCAAGTATTGTAATTTCCACCTTTAGGGTTTTGATTTGAACATTCGCTATTACAATTGTGATACAAAGATTATACATTCACCATTATAATTTTGATTTTGATTTCATTGTTTGTTACCCGTTTACTTCACATATATAGTATGTAATAAAAAGGGATTGAATTGTAATTCGATGAGAATGTAATAAAGGTATAATAGCTATTACATTTATATAAGGATATTTAGTTGACAATAAAAAAAAAGTAAGGAATTACGTTAGAATAATAGTAAGATATCTGTTATATCCTTTATCATAAAAGCAAAATATTTATTGCATTTATGATGGAGAGAGATGGTATAGTGGTGTGTAGTTTTTGAGTTACAAATATTTATGAAAAATGATGAAATAAACTTGAATAATAATTCGTGAGATAGATATATAAATTACTATTTATTATTTTACGTGATATTATTGTTATTTGGTATTTGCAAACATAGATGGAATGGAATAGCCATTCAACATCAAGTGAAAATGCATTTACATTTTTCTAAGGGTTTATATATTAAGTTAGTAAATAAGAATAGAGCGTTCGAATCATTAGTTAACTCGTAAAGTAAAGAGATAAAAAAGAGTATAATAATTCTTATATAAAATAATTAGAAAACATGGCAGACAGAGTCGAATAGTCACGTCAACTTTTTCGACTTCTATAAGTACTGCATCAAATTTTGTTAACGGCACATTTATGGAGACCCTAAAATGGATGAAACTTAAAAAAAAAGGGTCCTCGATCACATGATTTATAAATTTAGTCCTTTTTTGGGCAAGAAGTGTATAAATACAAGTCCTTTTCTCTATTTTTCCCTATTACAAAGAAAAGACTGTTTACAAGCTACAAGGATGATATGAAAAAAACTCAAGAGGATTCAAATGGTTTGCTCGTTACTTAAGACCAACTAAAATGCTGACTGCTTGGCTAAGACAAGTCTAGATAGGAATTCTAATTTGCTTTTTTATTATTATTATTATTCTTGCCCAGAAGAAATTATGTGTATTAAATAAGAGTTGTACTTCTATTTTTGGGACATTGAGATCATGTAATGTGTCTAACAGGTGTCATATTGATTAGTGTTGCTCTTTTCCATGTTCTTTTAGCACATTATTTTATCAGCAAATTGTGAACTTAGTTCCAGCTCACAACTAACTCAATTTGTTTTTGGCTTTATGATTTGGAAAATTTAGAATTCAAGTAAAAATCAAAATAGCCATAGTTGGATAGTATTTGAAAGCATGTACAAAATTCTCTTCTTCATTGCCACAACACAAACTACTTAAGATTCTAAAAAATTTATGCTCTTTACGTTGTTAAAAGTAGGTGAACAATTGTGGCAACTTTTCCAAAACAACAATTTAATTATGGAGGAAAAATAGATTCTCAAATCCATTACAACTTATGAGGTTTTTTTTTAAGATTAGAGGCACTAACTCACTTCAAAGAATATGCAACACTACTCTTATGAGAAAAGATTCTTTGATCTTTCTTATTTAGTAAATATGATAGTTCAAAGTTCATCCTCTCATTTTGCTAATTTTTTTCATTCATCAACATTTGAAAATTAGTAAATAAAAGCAATAAGATGAATTAACCCTTCTATGCATTTTCTTATTATAAAATCACCAACCCATTTAACACACAAAAATTTAGTATTTTCAACCATTCACAAAGATGACATGAATTTGTTGTTTTAACCACTTCTCACCCTCTTGTAATTCTTTTAGACAAATGCGGGTATGAACTATGCTAAGATTGCAAAGTAGAGGGGTTTTCTACCGAAACCTTATATTTTGCTTTAACCAATTGGATCCATTATGGCTTCTTGATTTTTAGATTCAAATATCTTTTATTAACACATACTTTGATTTTGATAAGAAAATTAGTTAATTTTACAATGTAGATTATGACAAGTTTGGGAAAATATGAAGGACCTCTAAATTTTGTGGCCATATCAAATGATTTGTTTTCTTAATCGAAAAACTTTTAAATGGACATCTGCATAGCATTTGGATAGCCGCTGAAGTAACAAACAATGGGACTTTAATAAGTAATTCACCAAAATAAAATTATGAAAATTCATTGTATCAAGATCACTGTGACATAGTTGTCTCAATGAATAATAACGTGTCGTGTGTCATTTATTTTTACTTATTAAAAAATATAAAATAACTAGAATGAAATTAATAACACATGGTATATATTATCACTTGTTGTGACAACAATGTAATAGCAAGTTGGCTAGGGAAATTTCTGTCCATTTAAGAGAGACTGAATAAAAAAGGAATGTAAGATATAAATGCCTTAACAAAATGATTATTCAAATCAAGACTTTAGATGTCAGGAACGAAGAGTGAAATAAGTCTTGTCTTATATTGCAATTATGGTATGTCACTAAGTTCTATACAAAATACTTTTATTGCTCATTCACTTCTCCTTATGAAATAATGGGTGAATTGAATTCCAAATCACTAAGAATATAATAGAATTGTAATAACTATTATAATGATAAAACTAGAAATTATTGTAGTAAGGTAAAATATTCATAATATCCCTTATCTTTATTCCAAAGAGATGAATTGTATACATGATATTTTCAAGAAAATAACTTATTCATGACAAAATTGGAAAATAAATCATTAAATAATAATTTATGAGTGTGAGCGATAAATTAACAATTCAATGTTTTGATTTGACCTAATTTTGAACTTTTACATAATCATAAATTGCAGCATGTTAATTCATAAAAATGAGAGATTGATACATATCCAACAATAAATCCATTTAAAAAATCTTCAAAATCAATAAAGAAAGTAATAACACTAAACTAAATTAAAATGTATATAGGAAAGTTTTTAGAGTACATTTTGCCTATAGTGTATTTCACATTGTGTTATTAATGGGGCAAACACAAAACATTTATATAGGTAAAGAGTACCTCTTTATATATTATGAGAATATGAGTAATCCTATCTATTATTGGGCTATCTAGCAACAAGGTCCACAAATAATAATGTAATCCACCATATGATTAAGTGATTAATAACTCGATAAAATAGAACTAAAATATATAATTATATTATAAAAGTGCCCAATAACAACATCAAACCTATCATGCTATTAATCTTAAATCAACAGTTGAATCATGCTAGTCCAAATAAAATAAAAATAAACTAACAATCTCCCACTTAGATGCATATGTCAACTATTAATAACATCAATAGTATGGATTAATGTAGCTACAAAGAATGTTAAAATAATGAGCAAGCATTTTTAACCAACAACTCTTGAGGCTAGAATGAGAGTAAAGGTTCCTACCAATGTAAAATATTGTATCTGATAGGGATATCAATGTCATGCATACTAAGTTTCAATTTCTTGGTGACTTAAGTAAATGTGGAATGTGGGAATCAAAGAAATGCAAAACAAATATGATCAATAGGCAAATCCCAATAAAGTAGTCCTAGCATCTCCTCAGGATGCTTGCTAAGTTTTCATCATAAATGACTAAAGAACTTAGCTTAACAAAATGAGACAGGGACAGAATGTCTCTTATACAAACAATACCATATATCACAACAAAAGAATGTACAACAAAATTATATGGCAAAAATTGACAATAACTTTAGTCACGATCTCAATATCGAAAGCTTAATTTATTGATCAGTATTCAGAAGTTGCAATATTACAAAATGACCATATAACTCCTATTAACCCAAAATATCAAAAGATTTAACTAAACCAACACATGATTAGGAAATACTCAAGTAGCTAAGCCTTTAGTTAGTGGGGTGTTATCATATGTTTTGTAGCAATGTGTTCAATGCAAGTCTAAAACTCGCAAACTTTCTCTCTAACAAATAAGAACTTAACCTTAGAATGCTTAGTATAAGCTGAAGTTTTATTACTTTGAGAGAAACTGATGGCAGTACTATTATCACGATAAATGGTCAAAGATCTTGATATACACTTAACAATATGAAATTCATATATCAAGTTCCTCAGCCATATAGTCTAGCAAGTAGTTTCACAATAAGCTAAATACTCTGCCTCTATTGTTGAAGTAATTACAAGTGTTTGTTTAACACTTTTCAATGAAATAGCTCCTTTTGCCAACACAACACACATCTAGTAGTAAACTTTCTATCATTAGAGCAACCAGTAAAGTCTGAATTTTAGTCACCAATCACCTCAAGGTGGTTAGTCATTCAATAAGTAAGCATATAGTCCTTTGTACCTTGTAGGTACTTCATGACTTTCAAAATTGATGACACGTGATGTCTCACTTCTACCATTTAATTCATCCCCAAAGAAAATAACATGATCTGATTTAATGACCTTAGTAGTATGAGAAAGATAATGGAAACTAAAGCCTCTTGAACCCACATAGTAGCAAATAAAGAAGCCATTAACAGTCTTGGGATCAAGCTTCCTTATTTGTGTTATAGGGTCTCACTTCTATCTTACAACCCCAAACATGAAAATGTTTCAAACTCGATTTTCTTTAAGTAAAAAACTCATAAGGAGTTTTGGGTATTGATCCATTGGGTCTCCAATTCAAAATGTATGCTGCTACTTTCTAAAGCATTACCCCACAAGAACTCTAATAAACCAGAATGGATTAGCATGCATCTTACTCTATCCATGAGGATACTATTGCAGCTCCCAGCAACTCTATTTTGTTAAGGGGTCCTAGGCATTGTGTATTGGGCCTCTATATCATAATTTTGGAGAAACTTAGAAAAAGGGCCTAGAATTCTACCAATTTCATCTTATCTACCATAGAACTCACCACCTTTAATTTATTAATCAGAATGATATTACTCTTTTGTCATATTTTAACTCAATAGCTACTTTAAATGTCTACTATCCAATCAAGATAGTCGGCTTTCTCATGCAAGAGATCAACCCATCCAAAACACAAGTGAACATCAATAAAAGTTATACATTAGCTATAATTACCCATGGTAGACGAGGAAATGGGTCCACAAATATTAGTATGAATCAACTCTAAAGTATTCTAACTTTTAGGTACATCCTTCTTTCTAGCTCTAGCAATAAGTTTACCTTCAACATATTCCACACAAGTGTCAAAATAAGAAAAATCAACTTTATGTAAAACATTTTAATTGATTAATCTCTCTATCATACCCTTAGAAATATGTCCCATTCAAAGTTTTCACAACAGTCAAAGGACAAGATAAAGTAGCTAATAATGAATCCCATAACATAAGTAAAATGTAAATATATATATCAAAACTTGCCATAAAAAATTGTATTCCTACATCTAATCATTTAAATAATTGATTGGATTGTTAATTGTTATGTTATTGTAATCACGCCTAAGGGTCCCGAATTACAATACATAACCATTTAAAAAAAAAAAAGTAGCAAACTTATGCAGTTAAAAATCTAACATGATAGGGTATTATAATTTCAAGTATATAACATTCAATATATACTAATATAATTTTCAACAAATGATGGCATGTCGATAGGGTATGAATGTCTTTCAAAAGATTTAACATAATTATTATTACATATACATTAGTGCAATTTCACATAACGTTCTATGTAATTAGTCTGGTGATGGGCAAGCATATAATCATATAGAATTACCATGACTAAGAGTGGATTGGATAGAATATTAAGGATCTTATAAATAATCCTTCTTCATATTATACATTTCAACTTTGAAAATATATCTAAAGTTAATTACGATAATTAAATCAATTCCATGATTGGCAAAATTTTTTATAATGAGTCATAATAATAAGACAAATTCTATGAGAAGAGTGTGATGAAGAATATAAGAATTTGCATCTCCATAAAATAAATAAGAAGATTTCTATGCTTGTAATCTAAGCAACATCATATATATATATATATATATATGTAAACTTATCTTGAAATACCAATTAAAAATATATATGATACTATATAAAACATTATGATATGGAAGAATCTATGAGCAAAAAAAGAAAAAAATCTGGGAATACGACAACATAATAAATCATTTCTATTCCAATATTGCTTTATTCTCTAATGTATAGTAACCAATATGGGAAAATCAATTATTTTATATATATATATATATATATCTCAAAAAAATTCTTTTTTTTTTTCTTTTGAAGCAACCTTATTGACCTAAAAGACTTTGGACCATGGTTATATTTATGTTTAAAATGGTTTGACATCATAACTTAGCAGGGAATATTTGAATAGAAACTAGTTCAAGATTTACATAAAAGTGGAGAGATCTCAAACAATTATCTAATCATGTTTCTTTATGTTGTCATCATGTCTTGAAAGAAAAACAATAATATATAGAAATTATTGCAATATAATAGTATATCTATAACTTAAAATCCATGAAAGCCTAAAATTTTACATCACAAATACAAAAATCCGATTCTTTATCTTTATCCACCACATTAAGAATAGAAAAAAAAATTCCATAGGACAAGAAAATGCAAGGAATGCCACAAGGGGATAAGGCTAATAGTGTTGGAAATTCAGGACCATCTTAATCTCATCCATCTACTTTAGCAGGCATCTAGAAGCGTAAGGAAGATCTTTCAATGATTAAAATAATTTTGGACAGTCATCAATTTCTCAATTTCATATCTCTTTTTCTCAAAATAAATAAATAATTATTTAATTAGGGTTTTTTGTTCAAAAGAGAACATTAACAACATCGAATAAACACATTAACGAACAACCACAAAGTGATTATACATGGCTCTGATACCAATTGATAAAATTAATACTTCAATGTTTGATTTGACCTAATTTTGAAATATTGCATAATCACAAATTGCAGCATGTTAATTTCTAAAGATGAGAGATTGATACATACCCCACAATAAATCATTTAAATAATCTTCAAAATCAATAAAGAAAGTAATAACACTGAACTGAATTAGAGTGTGTATAGGAAAATTTTAACGCTCTCTTTATATATAGTGTATTTCACATTGTGTAATTAATGGGACAAACAACACACTTATATAGATAGAGATCAAGGATCTCTACCTATATATTATGAGAATATGGGTAACCCTACCCATTATTGGGCTATCCAATAACAAGGCTTACAAATAATAATTTAATCAACCATTTGTTTAAGTGTTTAATAACTCGATAAAACAAAACTGATAAAAATATATGGGTTATATAATAAATTGTCCAATAACAACATAAAACGTAACATTCTATTAATCGTTAAATTAACAGTTAACTTATGCTAGTCCAAATAAAATAAATAAACTAACAATGGGATTTAAATTGTTATTCATCAGTTTACGTAAGAGTAATTTATTATGAATTGTCATTTTCTCAAGTGAACATCATAATAATAGCTTTACGTAGAACAAGAAGGGAATAAATAACTAATCATATCAAGTCAACAGGTGTGGGTGTTTTTTAATTATGAATTGCTGACAAATGCATGCAGTGTTACTTCTGTCCAGTTTTTGCAATACATCTTCTAGGTAATGACCATCGTAAAAAATGACAAGTTTAAAATTCCTTTTTTTTTCATCAGTATGATTTTTCTCATCAGGTTCATGATATGTGTTAGACAGAAGGCATCACACCCAACCATGGATTAACAAATAACATTGAAGTTATTTTCATGACTATATCAAATCAAATTTGAGAAAGAATTTTGCCTTTAAGTAATATTGATGTATTAGGAAGCAAACAACAAGCCCGTACTCACAGTTTAAAGTTATACGATTGTTGCTATTTTTTGGGTGGTTTGTTTCAATTCTAATGAATATGATTAATCTTACTCATAGATATTACTACCGGGAATAGAATTAACATAGAATTATCTAATTTGAGCAATTTATGTAATCGGTGACCACCACAATGTGTGTGTTCTCAAAAACAAAAATTGGGTAGAAACTCTACAATGTAGGGTGTAATATTTTGTCTACGTATGAAAATAAAACCTCCAATAAAGTTTACGACGTACTAAGGGTAAAATAGTTTTAAAAATAAGTAAAACACGATAGAAAAGTAAATCAATGTATTATATTTATAAAGGATATGAGCCTTTTTTTTTTTTATTTAGATCTTTTTATTTACTTTTACTCGCTTTCCTTCAATTTAGATATCTAATAAGATTATCTCAATTCTTAAAAATCTATATTGTAATATCATTAAGATATGTTTATGGTAAATATCTACCATTGATTATAGCGACAATATCATAAATAAAGAGACCACTTTCCCTTTTCATATAATGGTTAACTATATTGATCCTCTCTAATTTCATTCTTGATAATGTATTCCCCATTTGCATAGTTGGCGAATGAAGAGCAATCTTATTAATAAGGTCTATAATGTAATCCTGATAAAGTTTATTACATGAGGCAACATCACGAAGAGCCATCACATTAATACGGTCTATTATGTAATCCTAATAAGATTCCATGCTCATTTGTAAAACGACAAAATTGAGTTAAATATGAATTCCCTGCACTTCAATTAAAATGCAAACAAGAAAAATAGGCTTATTTAATGAACATAAAGTCATAAATTTGTTTGAATTTTAACGTTGAGAGGATGTCTAGTTGACTTTACCACATAAAATCACCTATTATATGTTTAAGGAGAGCATTGTAGTGCATAATAATGATGATGAAAGAGGAAATCGATGCTTCCAATGTTCATGACTTTACTCCTTTAATATGATATCACATGTTGAATAGTTGAGACTATACATAAGAATATAAAGTTAAAATGATGCCACAGGACATCTTAAAAATATAGATATTTTGAACCATTGGTTTGTAATTTAGATGAAACTGAAAAAAACAAATAGAGAGATGCAAATCTGATAAGAAGGTAAACCTCCCACTAGGCCATTTTTAAGCCCCTTTATCCCCAATCTCATATATAAGGTTAGAGTTAGTTAGCAAAGGATGTATTTAATGTTGTTAAAATCATAATTTTATCTAGAACTATGAGAAGTTTTGTAAAATGCAAACACAGAAATATAAGTTTCTACAACTTATATAAAATAGCTTTAAATAAATTTATAGATATACTTATAGAAATCGTGATAAATCTTATATACATTAAAAAATAAAATCATGAAAAAAGAAATTTTCCTTATAAAAAAGTCTTAATTTATAATTTGATATGAATTGAATAATGGCTGAAAATAAGTTATTTTGCATTGTGACCTTTCAACTCACATCTTGATGAGGTAAACTAAAGTAAATGATCCTATTCTAGACTTTGTCATTAGAGTAACTATAACAAAGGCAATTGATGTTGAATAGAGGACTTAGAAAGAGAGAGAAAGAGGAAATGAAATTGAAACAGGATGGAGAGAATGATATAACACCTCATAGTTGATAGGCTTGTAGAAGCTATTGTACTTTTTATTTATTTATTTATTTTAGCTCATTTGACTTATATAGGTATGTAGAATAGGTAAATTCAATTAGAAAAGTAAGATTTTACCAAATTTATAGTCAACTTGTGATTGTACTAAAGTCTAAACAAAGGTTTTTTTGTACTCAATTTAAATTGAAATGCCTCCTAAAATAGTGAACTCATAGAATTATACAAGTAGAATCATCATTTTTGACAACCACAGATGGAGTGATCATCAAAAGATCTAAAAATCCCATGATAGAAAGATTTTGTGAAGTAAATAATGGAAGGATTGAGTACACATGTTGAAAAGCTTTATACTTATTTGTTGTTTTTAAGAATGCCTAATACATGAATAGCATTACCTAAAGATTTGGAACTTGGAAAGAGATATTTCCTCAGAATGAACATACAACCAAAATGGTCTTTTGCCATGCTTTTTAAATGTGGCTATATTTACATTTAACGTTGCGAAATACAATGTATTACATTTAAATAAATGTGGCTAATAGATATCATAAAATGTGTGTTGCAGATTGATTTGACCACAATTAAAAAGAAAACATTGCCTAAAAGGCTAAAACACAAATGGTCTTATAATGTAACACATTTAAACGTGACTAATCATAAGGTTAGGTCACTCATTAAAGTGGCTAATTGTAATTGCATTGTATTATCCCATTGTAAAACATAGAGAGTAGTGTTGATTAGTCACATTTAAGTATTACTTTTACACTAAATTTAGTCAACAGACATTACTCGCCAACTAAATTTGTCACTAGTAAACGCGACTATTCTTCTAATTTGCAATTTGTAAATGTGATCAATCATGTAAATTAGCTTCATTTAAAGTGACTGTTCTATTAAATTCATTTAAGTTTGTTATGTTGAAGCGTGACCAATCTTATCAATTAGCCACGTTTAGAAGTGATCATCCAATTAAATTTGCGAAAGTTTAAATGTGACTATGCCTAGTAGATTAGCCTTGCTTAGAAGTGACCATTTAGTTACTTTGGCTTTTTTTTAAACGTGACAATTTATCCATGTTGGCCACATTTAAGTAAGATTTTTCTATTAAATTAGCCATATTTAAAAGTGACCATCCAATTAATTTTGCCAAAATATATATACTCCTACTTAATATATGTGTTTTTAATAGATATATTATATACTTGCTATTCCCTGCTCAATATATTGTTATGCATATGTATCTATATCATACACGTGTTGTTGTATAACAAAAACTTAAAATTTTAATGAGGAATCTAAATTATATATGTTGGTCCCATCTGCATCATAACATCTTCTTTATATTTCAATCAATTACAAGTTGCCACATAGGTAATGATTTTTTTTTCAATTAGCAACATTACTATCTTATAGACTTAATAATTGTTGATTACATGATAAATAAGTGATCAGGATTGCTACTGCACTTCATTTTACAACATTCCAATGATTAACATGTATGACATTCTTAAATATAATTAAAGGGCAATTTATAGTTAATGTACCCAAATTGGATCTAGAAATAACATTCTAAGAATCTAGCCATAACTTTGTATATACATCAATTCTACGATGACCATTTTGTAGAGTTAGGAGTTCACAAAATTCTATCTATTTACATGCATATTCCATGATATGATAATACTTTCAAATAATTAGAAACGAAAATAGAAAATTGTGATTAAACTTTTATGACCTTCTTGATTTATGTATAAGCATGTTACATATAAATAAAGCATATAAATACAACATGATGTAAGGTCATCTCGAGACTAATGCAAAGTTTGAAAGTTATGCCAAGCACCGAGTTAGGAAATAGCAGCCACATCCACAACCACAGCCTCGATTGCCAAATTATGAGGACTTTAAGTAAGATTTTCATACATTGTGACCGCTCATCATAAAACCACACTTCTGAGGTAAATTAAGTTAACTGTTAATCAAGTTTACCCTTGAAAAGCTTGTTAGAGTGGAGAATATATTCTAAGAAGACATCAGAAAGATAAATTATACACTTGAGAGTACAAATTACAATGGTATTTGAAAACTCTTTATATCTTCCTCAATTAAACACCTTACGTTATATTGGCTACATCTTACTCAATTTAGTCTAGGTTCAATGAAAAAATATTTATGGGGTATTTCTATATATTATTTATATATGGTATGTAAATACTAATAAAAATATAATATATCAATATGTTAGGTTATAGATCCAACTCATATGGGTCTATAACCAAGGAGATCCTAAATATATGTCGTATATATGTAGAAGACATTAAAATCAAGGTTACCCTAAGTATATAGTATATACTTAGAAGAGGACTTGAAAATAAGGAGTTTTTTGTGCAAATAAAGGAGCTTGGATGTGTACTCTGGCCATTGGATGAGATACACCTCCGACCTACATGTAAATTATCACCGGCATTGGAAATTGCAATTGTTTGCCGAGAGTTATAGATGTGAAAGGCCGACGTCAAAGCCACCAACGTAGGGCGGGTAGGCTACCAGTGTTAAGCCAATGTAGGAACGCCGAAATCCAATGCCAATTCAAACGCCGCTAGCCTTTATTTAATCTGCACCAGCTTATATTTTCTTGCAAATTTCCCTTTGTTTGCATGAGATGAGGAGTGGAGGCAATCCTAAAACCCAGAGAGGGATTCTAGAGAGAGAGAAGTCTATTCCTGTTGTAATCCATCGGTTTGTGGTGATGATTAAGTGATTCACTAGTGTTATCTAGTGAGGAAAGTCTGTGTAATTCCATTATTGTGATAGTGGAAGAATTGTGCACTACTGATCCCATGGATTTTTCCCCAATTTGGGGCTTTCCACGTAAATCTTAGTGTTGTTTGTTTTTATTCTATTATTTTATTGTTTGATAGTTGTTATCATATTGATAAGAAAAAAGCTCTGTTTTTTATTACAGGTTTTTTGCAGGATTTTTTTCCTAAAAAGTGGTATTAGAGCGTAGGATTCAAAAAGAATTAAGGTTTTATTGCAGCACAAACATGGTGGAATCATCAAAAAGATGATTAAAATGAATTCATCGAATTACTCCATCTAGAAATCTATGATGGAAGATTTATTGTGTTGTAAAGATCTATACTTTCCTTTGGGTGGTGATGGTGTGAAGCCAATAGATAAAACCGATGCAGATTGGGTAATCATACATAGGAAAAACTATCAGATATATCCGACAATGAGTTAATCACAATGTGTATCACCATGTTGCCTACGAACAAGGGCTGATGTCCTATGGAAGAAGTTGAAATCCATGTATAAGAGGTAGACTACCTTAAACAAATCATCCTTGATTAGGAGAGTAGTCAATCTGAGATACAAGGATGGATCTAACATGATAAAGCACTTGAATGATTTTCAAAGGCTTGTGAATCAATTGCCTGCCATGAAGCTGGTGCTTGATGATGAGATTCAGACACTGTTGTTGTTAAGTTCTTTGTCTGACAACTGGGAGACACTTGTTATGTCTGTTAATAGCTCTACCCCAGAGGGAAAGCTCACCACAACAATGGTGAATGATAGCCTGATGAATGAAGAGGCTAGGAGGAAGGATCTTGATATGAATTTTGAGTCTATGGCACTTGTTACTAATAAGTAAGGAAGGTATGGTAAAAGCAGGAACAAAGGCTCATTTGATAAGGATGATAAGTCAGACATATCCAGGGGAAGATCTAAATCTAGAAGAAGGAAAAATGTTGAATGTTTTTATTGTGACAAGCCATGACACTTTAAGAGAGAATCAAAACTCCAGAAGAGAGAGCGGAGTAAAGATAAAGTTAATGAAAAGGATGAAGACACAACTGTTGTAGTAGCAGATGAAGAGATTATTGTTGTCTAGGATGAGGACTGTGTTAGCCTAGTATGTCATGACAATGATTGGGTCATATACTGCAGTGCCTCCTTTCATGTGACTTCACATGGTAAATTCTTCTCCTCCTATATTGCTGGCGATTATGGTAATGTCAGGATGGGAAACAATGATATATCCAAAGTAGTTGGCATTAGTAATATTGTTTTAAAGACTAACAATGGTTATAGGCTCATTCTTAGAGACGTTAGACATGTTCCAAATATCCGCCTGAACCTAATCTCTATAGGAAAACTTGATGATGAAGGCTATAAAAGCCATTTGGTGAAGGAAAATGGAAGCTCATCAATGGCTCTCTCATTGTGGCAAAAGGGAAGAAAAGCAATACCTTTTGCTTAATGTTAGCAAAACTAAGTAAAGAAGATGTAAATCTGATTTATGACAATTCTATGGAATTGTGGCATAAGCGGCTTGATCACATGAGCAAGAATGGGCTCCAGATGCTTGTCAAGAAGCAACTTCTCCCTAATGCAAAAGGTACTCCTCTAAAAACTTGTACTGACTGTCTGGCTGAAAAACAACATAGGGTTGCATTTCACAGAGATACACCTGCTAAGAAATCTCATGTGTTAGATTTAGTTCACACAGATGTTTTATTTGAAAAACAGGTTTGTAGGTAGTGCTCTCTATTTTGTTACCTTTATTGATGATCACTCTAAGAAGCTGTGGGCTTTTACTTTAAAGTCCAAGGATCAAGTGTTGGATGTGTTTAAGCAATTCCACACTAGAGTAGAAAAAGAAACTGGAAGTCAGTTGATATCTGTCAAAGTTGACAATGGTAATGAGTATAGAAGACCTTTTGAGAAATAATGCAAGGAACATGGGATTAAACTAGAAAAGACAGTTCCAAAGAACCTATAGCAGAACGACGTTGCAAAAAGGATGAATCGTACTATCATAGAGAGTGAAGTGTATGTTATCTCATGCCAAGCTACCTAAATCTTTTTGGGGTGAAGCTGTGAGAATAGCTGCTGATCTGATAATCCATCCCCTACTTATGCTTTGGATGGAGATATTCGAAAGAGAGTCTGCATAGGTAAAGATATTTCCTATGAACACTTAAGTGTGTTTGTTGTTTAAAGCAATTATGGATATACTCAAGGATGATAGAAAGAAACTTCATGTGAAATCAAAGGAATGTATTTTCCAAGGTTATGCATATGGTGAGTATGGCTACAGGTTGTGGGATCCAGTTGATAAGAAGGTTGTTAAGAGTAGAGATGTGGTCTTTATTGAAGACCAAATCATTGAAGATATAGAAAAGCCTGAGAAGTTAAGATCCTTATATGAGATCCCAGTTAATGTAAACCCAATGCCTTCCCTTGAAGATTCTAATAATGATCAAGGTGATGTAGAAGATTCAATTGAAGAGCTCCATGAGCCTCATCAGCAGATTGAGTTGAGGAGATCTTCAAGAGATAGAAGACAATTAATAAGATACAGTCTAAATGAGTATGTGATGCTCACTGATGGGGGAGAATCAAAGTGTTATGAACAAGCCATGCAAGATGAGATAAACTCCTTGTATGAGAATCACATACATGACTTGGTGAAACTGCCTAAGGGCAAGAGACTACTGAAATACAAAAGGGTATACAAATTGAAGACTGATAAAAAGAGCTCACAATTAAGGTACAAGGAAAAAATTAGTTGTAAAAAGGTTCGGTCAAATGAAAGGTGTTGCAAGAAGACAGCCGGTGTGATGGAACCCCCTATATGAGTTAGAGGTGGAGATTGTTGGGTTATAGACCCAACTTTTATAACTCTATAACCAAGGAGATCCTAAATATTTGTTGTATATATTTAGAAGACATTGAAATCAAGGACACCTTAATTAAGTATATAGAATATACTTGGAAGAGGACTTGAAAATAAGGAGTTTTTTGTGCAAACAAAGGAGCTTGGATGTGTATGGTGGCCACTAGATGAGATACACTGCCGGCCTTTATGTAGATTATCACCGGCATTGGAAATTGCAATGTTTGCTGAGAGCTGTAGATGTAAAAGGCCGGCGTCAAAGCCACCAGCATAGGGCGGGTAGACCGCCGACTTTGGGCCGATGTAGGAACGCTGAAATCTAACGTTAATTCAAACACTACTAGCCTTTATTTAATCTGCACCAACTTATGTTATCCTGCGAATTTCCCTTTCTTTGCATATAATATATTATATATATATTCTTCTTATTTGTCCTAAGGTTTGCATGAGATGAGGAGTGAAGGCTATCCTAAAACCTAAACAGAGATTCTAGAGAAAGAGAGAGAGGCCTGTTTCTATTGTAAGCTACCGGTTTGTGGTGATGATTGAGTGATCCACTAATGTTATCTAGTGATGAAATTCTGTGAATTCCATTATTGTAATAGTGGAAGAATTGTGCATTATTAGTCCCATGATTTTTCCCCAAATTAGGGTTTTTCACATAAATCCTGGTATTGTTTGTTTTTATTCTGTTATTTTATTGTTTGATAGTTGTTATCATATTGGCAAGAGGAAAGATCCATTTTTTATTATAGGTTTTTTGTGAGATTTTTTTCCTAACACAATATGTGTAATATAATCCAAAATGTGGGGATATATTCGTGCGGAAATTTTACTACTACTACTTATATACAAGATATACATAAATATGGCTCATCATACCCAATATATACACACACACACAAGGTTTAGGAATTAGAACATCTACTTTAACAAGGATCAGTTTGGATTATCTGTTTTTCATTATATTTGTATCTATATTATATATATATCTCTATATCTAAACTTCATGTGTAATGGTGTCTATTTGCAGCTATATTTTATCTATATTTGGTCTATTTAGTATTTTCATAAGAAGTGTCATATTTTTTATTTATATGCATTTTTTAATGGAGAATTTGATAGAAAAAGTTTGAAAAAAGTTTGTCATTTGCCATCTGCAAGATGCCAAACAGACTCATAGAATGATTAAATTCCAGCTCTTGGTTTGTCTTTTTATTCGAAAATTTAATAAACGTGTTGTTCTCGAACCTTTTAAATGTTCTTTTTTTTCCCCCTGCGTTATTTGGCCAGTTATCTTTAAATGCTTTAAAGTTTTCTTCTGTCATGTTAGTTCTCTATTGTCGTGTTTGATATATTGAAGGATTGTGTTAGAAAAACTAATTCCACTATATATCAGTACATACATGGCATATCTATTCGGCCTATAAAGATATCGAGCTTACCTTTAACCAAGTTTCAACCTACTTTACAATATACTTCAAATTCGCTTAATGTAGTTAGATTAGTTTAAGAATCTACTGGCAATATAAAAGAAAATTTTTTGAGATATATTTTTGCCGCATGCAAACCCCAACAAAACATATACATTGTGTGATTAGTATTGTTAAATTCAGAGGGAATGATTGGAAAAGAGAGGAAATGAGGAGAGGTTCGTTTGGATAGTCTATTTCTTATCCGTATTAGTATATGGTATGTTTGATCGGTTTATGAATAAAAATATCGATTTTTATTGGTATCTATTTTTGACAAACAATTTGTTTGAAAAAGATAAAAAGATGAAGCCAAAACGACATAAAGACGATAAAACAAATAGACCCCCCTTATTTGTTTTGAAAGAAAACTATAAAGGGAAGGAAAATTAATATAAATTTTTCCAGCTCCCATCATATTTTTGTCCCCTTTAAAATAGAGAGAGTTATGAGAGAAAGGAATATTTTTTACAATTACTCTTATACTATACTTTTTAAAATTATTTATTATCTCGGGCATACAAGTAATTTATCCTTAGATCTTATTTTATCTTTTATAATAATTAATCCATTTTGCTTCCCATTCATTATCCAAGCATATGGAATGATTCAAATTGTCCAATAAATTTTGTCTCCCATTTTCTTTCCTTTTGTAATCCTCCATTCCTAATTCATTCTATTTTTCCGAACAAAGTCATAGGGTTCTAATCAATCCAATATTTCAAAAAAAAAAAATTCATCAAATTCACAATATTGGATCATGCCTTTAGTTCCCAAAGTACTTGTATATGGTTAGTAAGATTATAGACTAAATTCCAACATTTAAATACTTGCATTTTTGGCATGCATGGTATTGTAATGTGATTTGTATAGTCTATATATGATAATTTTATTGTATTTACACATTATTTGTATATAGCATGTGACATGTAATTGTTCATGAATCTTTTCTCATATGCAACAAAGTCATAGCAAAATTTTGGATATGAGCCTATTCTTTACAAATCTTAATGAAAAATTACTTTGTTTCATGCATCATTTCAAGATGAAATAGTCATTAATCACTACAAGAATTTTTATGTATGGCCACGTTTGCATATTTTGCAAACGTTATCCTTCCATTAGCATTTAGTCACGTTAATTAAACGTTAGTTTAAATATGAAATTGGTGACGTTAGTAAACAATTTTAGATTTTGTGGGCTTTGATTTGATCCGTAACTCTTTTCTTTTTTGTAAACTTGACCAATCATATTTAAAATATATATAAATGGAATAAAATGAACATACAAGCCTCTTATTTTTAAATTTTTGCTTTTTATTTAAGTGAAACGATCAAGACAACTTTGTTGTGGATTTTTTTTTTTTATAATTTATTTTTTCCGTTTATATATCTTGACTAGCCTTGTTTTTTAGTATTGTTAAAAAAACTAATAAAAATGTCATTAACTCCCGCATAATTTTTACGCAGAGCATGTCAAATCAATGTCAAATTCCAAGGACAGATTTATCTTCTCCAGAAGCATGCAATGCCGAAACCCTCTCAGATCACAAAGCTTCCGAAAAATATGCAGGTACCTCTCTCTCTCCTCTCCCTCTCCCTCTCTCTCTCTCTCTCTCTCTCTCTCTCTCTCTAACATAGTGTACGTTTCTTTATGTGAAGCAACGCCTTCAATCCAAAATTGGTTTTCCTTGTCTATTTTGGTATGTCTGTCTTTCTCTCTGTCTCTCTCCCCCCCTCTGTCTCTCCATATACTATTGTTTATCATTGAGTATTTATGCGTGTGATTCTGTTTGTGATGCGTAGATATGGTCCATAGTTCATTTGCATGTGTTCCTATTTCGTAATGATAAAAAGCAGGTTTTTTGTAAATTACTCATTGAATCTACGTTTTTTGTTAGTTATTCAACTGGTGATAGTAATTTTTGTTTGCGTTATGTACATTATATATATATTTGTGATGGTCAATCATGGGGTTTGAAGTTGATCCTCTGTCTTCTTGAAGGTGCGCGAAGTCCTCTCGGGTGAGAGTGAGAGTCACGAGTGCTGAAGAGGGTTTTTCATTTCGGTCTTTCGAAGACAAAGGGTTAGGGTTAAATTTCGTTCAGCCTTAGTAAATTCTTTTCGTAGTATTCATTATTTATATCCTTAAGCTTTAGCTGTGTAATTTTTTTCCTAAATTGCTCTGTCTGTGCAATCAGAATCTTCTCAAAGCAATGGTGGTTTCTCGGCATTCTTTCGTCGTGAGTTAAATATCGTGGTATGTTACTATTCCTTGGTTTTTCATCGTGTTTTTGTTTGGCTTAATCTTGTTTGTAGGAAGAAAAGCATGACTTCATGTCAGTATTTGCTTTGATGTTTTGGCTCATAATGATTTCAGTTTTGGTTTTCGTTCCAAATTTTGTTTGAAGTTTCGGTAAAATGTTTATGTGGCATGGTTCCAACAAGTTCTGTTTTTTGTATTGTTTTGGTAAAATTTTTTCATATTAGTTTTATGTTTAAGGATTAGTAGATTCTTGATATGGATCAAGATTTAAGTTAGTTTTGTTAATTGTTACGCATGGGGATTTACATAATTATATTTGAAGATTGAGATTTTTTTAGTGTGTATTTGGAGTTTTATCTCTCTTGCAGAAACCTACATGGTTTTTTTTTCATATCAGGGGATGTGTTGATCTGAAATACTTAATCATGGGGCTTGTATGAAGGGGAAAGTGGTCGGAATTTAATTTTGCAATTTATTGGAATAAAATGATTTTATACCATCCTTTATATTATACCACTTGACATAGTTTACATTTTCCATTTAAGATGCCAACATTGATCTTCTCTAGCAAATTAGGAAAGATATGTTAAAATATATTTGTTCATTCTGGCTTCTAGTTTAACATTTTGGAACGACTTTTTTTTTTTTTTTAAGAATAGTTCAGTACCTTTTCATTCTGTACGTATTATGCTTAGTTTGCCCTTAGATGCTTAAATATTTTTCTTTAATGGCATGACAAACTAGCTGTTGAAATTCTTAAATTTAATTAAGGCTTCATTTCTATTGATGTTGTTTATGTTAAACTAACCTACTTGTGCTTTTTAAGCTTGAAAGCTCTGTTGTTAACTTCGCCAAAACTAATGAAAAATGTGTAGAAGTAAAAATTTATCCCCACTTTTAACACACATTTATGCATATAATAACAAATATATTGTGAAATTCCATTATAAAATGGTCAATTGCATGATTTTGGGTCATTTATGCATGAATTGCTAAAAAGGATCAAATTTCAATGACTTAATTGGAACAATAGTCCCTTTTCATGATTGTAGAATTAGTCATTTAGCCACTTGTATAAAGGAAGTTCTTGAAGATAAGTTTTGGCATTTCATAAGTAAGGAATATAGGTTGCAGTTTATTCATTCATTCTCATTTAGTGGAGGTTTATATATTCGATGATAAATTTTATACCCTTTTAGTGGAGGATGTCACTTGAAAATTTTGGCATGTATAATCCAAGTCTCTTCCATTCCCATTTCTGGTAGCTGAGTCTCTTCCATTTGCAGGGTCAGATTTTGTCATGAAGTTTTTGCACTAAATTGAAATTGCAGCAACCACCAAACCAAGAGTTATAGCAAACCTTAAGCTAGCATAGCAAATTTCCTTTTCTTTTGTTTTTTTTTTTTTTGTCTAATATAAACTAACTTTGTAGTTGAGATAAGGAAGAAATTCTAGTGCAAAATCAAACCTTTACCATGACTAAGAAGATTTTGGTTGCTTAATTAAGCTGCCTTTCTTTGATTAGTTACCATGGATAGAAAAAACATTTCCAATCATCTTTTATGCAGCTGTCACCGTGGATTAAATGTGGACTTTTTTTATATTCTTCAATTGGTAGTTGATGTTCTTTGTCCAGTTAAATTATATTTTCCTGTTAGTTGCATGAAAGTCTTTATTTAGTGACAAAAGCTATTTGGTTTTGACATTTGAACACAATGTGATGTGCCAAATCTTGAACAACAGATTTTGAATTGTTACTTTAGTGACTAAAGGATGCCAAGTCAAATGAAAGCTATTGTCATAGCCAAGTGTTTTAATTCAAATCAACTCAAATCAACCATATGTGCCAAACTCCTTAGCATGTTAAGTGGAATGGCTAGCACCCCTTATATAACCAAGTTAAGCATGCATAAAATTGTAGAACAAGTTGTAATGAACTAAAGTCCATTCAGGAGTCCACCTAGTCGATAAATATATCTCATATCTATCTTATAACGATATACTAAATATGGAATATGTAAATTTGATTGTACTAGGAAATATCATCTTGGTTAGATGAAGAAGATACATATACATACGTAGATATATATTTGTCTTCTTTATCTTTATTGATATATTTTTAATAGTAATAGAATATGATAAGCAAGTGCTGGAGGTGTGTTAATTTTCTTTTAGTTGTTTGCAAATAAGCCAAAACAGATGAAGAAGTGTAATTGGAAAAATTGCATGGAAAGTGTTCCTTAAAACAGGTTTTTAAGACTGCAACTTGTAGAGCATGATTTCTGACAAAATTGGACTGTTACATATTCAATATGCACAACTTAGGAATCTGATAGCTCAAATTGTAGCAATTTGTTAATTCTGTTGTTTATAAATCTCTTATGATGCCAAACTTGCTAATTATTTCATTTGTTTGTAAACCTATGATGATGTATAGATATAGATATGTTGGTATTGACATATTTTATATATTACATATATATATATATAATATGATGGAAGTGATTAAATTTGAATGAACAGATCGCTGAATTTGGTTCTCCCCCTTCACTCAATATAATATTCAAGAACGCAGTTGGAGTTGCAGGTATTTCTCCTTCTCCCTTCTTTATGATCTTAGACACCACATGGTCCTTTTTTGCCTTTTGTAGAAGAAAAATTCATAAAGAACTTCTTTTGTTGTTTCCTTTTTTCCCCCTCTGCTGTTTATCATGTTCATGATTGGGTTGGAGAAAAAAAAATCTTATTTTTTATTTTATGTTTTCTTACAAAAATTGAATTTTTCTAATTTTGGGTGTTCTCATGGAGAGACAATAAAGACCTCCTTACCCTTGAGTCGAACAATCATGCTTAAGAGGGAGCACCCACATGGACTTTTTGGCCTTAAATAGCATAAATCAAGTGAATTTGGTGGATGAGATTTTTTTTTTTTTTTTTGTCCTCCATCCCTGTTTGGGTCTTTTTCAATGGAACAAATGAAGCTTGAACTTGAATATTAAAGCTCAAGATGGCTAGTAGCAAAAAGTACCATGATACGGATGGATTAAAACTATCATGCTTTGGATCCATTCTCTTGTCAACACTTATATGCAATTTAAACTATCATGCTTTGAATCCATTGTCTTGTGTTGATTTGAACAATTTTTATTTTGAATATGCTTCTTGATGGTCAAATAATAGATGTTATTTTATTAATTTATTACTAGCAAAAGTTGGCAAATCAGGGTTTATGTTGATGGAAAATAACATTGTTTTGCTTTGCAGATGGTTTTATGATGAATTGAAAAGCCATTTTCAGGTTATCTCACCAACAAATAATGTAAAGTGGTTATGGTTACATTTTTTTTTCATTTTTAATCATAAAAACACTGAAGAAGGTAACCTTTAAGGTAGTCCCTTTGAAAGCATATCCTATTGACTTATCGGGAAAATATATATATATATATATTATATATCTCACTTGCTATGATCATCAAAACAGAACCTATGAGATTAGCTCCGACCCCTTGAAAGTCTAACCTTCGACCCCTGTTTTCCTTTAAGTTTTTTTATAATCATCTAAGGTTAAGTTATCATGTCATCGAACCCAATAATTGAGCAACACGGCAGTACTTTCTAATAATGATTTTTATAGAGAAAAATCCATCCGACATCTTCCCTGTTTCATTCATCAACAATCATCACGAAAGTCTTGAAGTTTGTTTACTTTCAATTCATCTTCCTTTGTTGTAAGCTTCATATTTCTGCTTGGAATTAAATTAATAAGGTGCACATAATATGGCCTATTGCACAGGCTGACGCCGGTCAGGTTTTCCACAATATTTAAGTTGATAGACTACGCATTCATTTTTTTTTTCTGGAAGATAAATTTCGTTTTGATATTAATTATTAAAATAAGACATAATCATGGAAATAGACCATCAAACTTGCATTTAAGATATGTATTTTTTTTTATGTCAATGTGTTGTGCATATTAAATATGCGTAGCTTCAAAATTTGAGTTACCATAAACTTTTTTATTTATCCAACTCATTTTCAAGATATGGGTTTGATGGGTTATTTTGGTAAATAATTTGGCTATTTCTTTTTAGGCCTAGAATGATGTTTCAGTTTTGACCTAATAATCGGATGGAAATTTCCTGGAAATGTTGTGTTGATATGTAAGTGTTTTGTTTGGTCAAGTTGATTTTGCAAGAATGGATTGAGCAAAAATTACAGCTCTGTTTTTAGTTTTCGTGGGGCTATGTAGATACATGAAATTTGTTTAAAATAGGGTTCTAGGTATTGGACAAACAAAGGTGTAAGTACATTATAAATTTTAAAAATTTATACCAGGTATAGAAGTCAAATTTACATGATATGGAATTACATCTTTTATTTATATAGATCAATCCTCTTAAAATATCGTAAGTCAATTCAAAGATAAGAACATAAAAAGAAGAAATAGGAAGACCATATGGGCCTAATTTCCTTTGCATGCTGGGACGGCTATCATGTCATTGCACTAGTACAATTGTTTGATAAGAACATAAAAAGATCGTAAGTGAAAATAAACATCTCCAATCATTTTCATAAAATTTTTAGTGAAACAGGATTTTCCTCAACCAACTTCATCAGGCAAATTGCATTGATTGATTGGAATCTGTTAATTTCATTAAATATTTTTCCCTTTAATTTTTTTAGCATTATTTTTCCCTTTGATTGAGTAGCGTGATTGTTTTGAATTGGCATTTGCTTAGGCAATTTATGTTGACAATTGATGTTTGCATTTTTGTTCGTAATTCATTCATATCAACGTTACAAATATATAAATTTGATTACAAGTCATAGTTAACTAAGTTAAATAAAACCAAATTTATTTATTACACAAACTGTGTATGATGTTGTCCCAATTATTATTGTCATTTAATATTTTTTTGGTGATGGGAGTGGGTTTGGTTTTCAAATTTTGAGCATGCAGTTACCTTAGTTGTTCTTGTTATAATATGCTGAAATGCCTTTTTGAACAGAGCAAAGAGGATTTTGGGGAATTATTTGAGAAGGTATCTTTCGAGAAGGGTTGCATTTGATTTTCAAGTAAGCAAATATTAGTTTAGCTCTAAATGTATTAGTGTCTGTATCTTCATTTTGCCTTCAAGTTGTGCTCATGTTTTTAAGAAGATGTGATATCAAAGATGGATTGCTTTAACTAGCTTGTCATTAAATAAGAGTTTATCTGTTTTATGTACTACTAAAAGTAAAAAATATAACTAGAATATGACTTTCAAGATTAGTAGACCATATTTCAAAAGGATATGATTGACAAGCTAAAGATTATATGTATTGTTCTAGTCCGAATAATTTATTCTGTTTATAAGATATAAAACACTAGCAAATGTTAAGGGATTTCCATCACATTCAATGCCTGCACCTCATCATGATCAAACATACACGAAGGAAAAAAAATCTCATGATCAATTATTTATTTAATCATATAAATAATTTTATAAAAATATATATATTACTATCATTATTTATTTAAGGATTAGATACCTATTACATTATTATTAAACCAAATCTTTGTATTTGACTCCATTGTTTATACCATAGTTCTAATAATTTTCTTTTAGAACTCCCATCCCTCCACACATTTTTTATAAGCATGTCCACGTTAGTGAACAAGCCATTCGAAGTTAATATAAAAGGGAAAACATTTCCTTACATATAGTGTTTCTTCCCTCTCCTTTTCTATTCAAACTCTAGCTCCACTTTTTTAAGGAATCGCGTAAAACCAACCAGCAAATAATGATTTCCGGTTACTCTGAGTTCACAATAATATTTATGCATTCCAACTATCAAATGCATTTTATCTCCATTCAATTTCTACCAAAATTGTAAAGAATGAAATTGGCTTTCACATTTTCTAAGATTTTTGCTCTTTCCATTTAATATTGGCCGATGATATGTGTGTTTATTTCTTTTCTTTTTTCCCCCCTTAAAAGTATCTTTTCAAAATTTGATGTTACTCTTTTATTTTTAGAAAAAAAAGCAATTAAATGATTTTGATGTTGTTATACAAAATTTTATTATTTTTTGTTTTATTTTTCTGTAGAAGTTTTGAATTTTAAGACCTCTATGAATATAAATCAAAATTTGAATCGAATAACAAGTATGTGTATACATTTTCTATACTTATGATAATCGAGTGTTGGTTAATTTCAAGCTATGCCATTTTGTTCAAGAATAAGAATGATTTTAAAAATCACTAAAAAAATCCAGCAATACGAGAGTTTTATTTAAATTTTTTTCACGATGTCATTAAATTAATTTTATTTTTTACTTTTTTAGTACCATTTGAGATTGAATAGCTTATATTTACATTTATGCATAAAGGCTTAAAGATTTAAATACCACATAATACCATTTTATAATAATTTAAAAGTTTCTTACTTAATGAGAATGATGAAAAGTGTTGGACTTTGCCTTCAATTAACGTATTATATAATGGGTCATATGATTAAATCTATTCTATATTATGTCTCTATCTATTATCCAACTACTAATTTTTGAAAGTAACCATATAAGGAGATATATCGTTCTATAGCCTTCTTTCCTACCCCACATTTTATATAGCTTTGTTTTTAGAATAATTATTGCATTCTCCCAAAACCCGTATTATTCTTTTTATATATTTCTTAAACGTTCACATTATAATATAAAGTAAGAAAAATAAAAATATATTTATATATATAAAAAGATTCTTTTATTGAATTAAAATTTTATAAAAACACTTTTATGATTAATCATCTAATATTTTATAGTAAAAAATTTAAGATTTTTTACCATCAATTTTTTATGATATTATTGAATTAGTACATGCAATGCGGATGCAGGATCTACTAGTATTTATTATTGCAAAAAGATTATAGAAGGATGAGTAGACTGCGGTATGTAAGATTTTGGTTGGATTTTGGCAATGGAAATGAAATTTGAGAATTAGAATTAATCTAATTACTAATGGGCTTTATTTTGAGAGTTTTTTAATTTATAGACAACCACTATATCACTTGCACTTATTTTGGAAATAAAATGTGTTGATTAAGAATTTCAAGGAATCCATTTGTTCATGGCATGAATTATTTTTAATATTGGCATAAAATTGACACAATGACTCCATAATGAGTATGCCAATTCGATTATGAAAGGGTAGGTGTACATAATCAAGTATTTTAATGTATGAAGTGTTGCTTGACATTAAATCAATGTTTATAATGGTATGAGATGTTAATTTGATAATTGAATGAAAATAATTAGTGCTTAACTTATAGACGATGCTAATGTAAGATAGATGAATTATAAACAAATATACTAAGTTTAACTAAATTACAAAAGAAAAGGGAAAGAAAGAGATATCATCATTTATGCAAAATAAAATTAATATAATAGATAATAACACATATTGCTAAAGTAATATCTTAAACAATAAAGTAATATCAGTAAATAAAGGATTATTAGAATAAAAATAAACATAAGGATTAAAAAAATTATATTTTGCTATGTGATTACAAAATTCCCATACTTTGAATAGTGTAAAGTAATGTTTAACTACAGATTCCTAAAATGTTTAATGCAAAGATTGAGGGTAGAGGAAAAACTCATTAAGACCAATGTGTGAACATGCTGCAATTAATGGTGAATCAATATGATGATGTGATATGATATGTGGCACTAATTTGTGATATGTCATATGCGTGTATTAACTAGTTCATTGGATCTTAGTACACTTTTATTTCCTTCAATAATGTCAGAAAAAAGGACAAGAGTTGGATGAATTATGACATTGAAAGTGAAGAGTACGAAAGAGGTGATGACTTTTTTGTTGCATACTTACGCTTGAAGTATGGTGTGCACGCAAGTTTAAGTTGTCCATGTAGGAAATGCTTAAATGACATTTCACAAACAGTGAATGTGATTAGAGCACACTTGCTTGTAAATGGAATCGATGTAAACTACTAGTGTTGGATATATCATGGTGAGGAGCCAACTATTGAGTGATTATAGAACATCGAGGTCGAATTCGTCACAGAGAATGTGACATGAGACCCACTATGGAGAAAGAACAATAGGACAGGTGGTAATGATATCGATGGGCTCCACGAGATGCTAGATTAGGGGCATTTGTTGACAATCAGGATGAAAGCTCACCCTGATGATGGCTTCGATATTCCAGTTGACTATTTAGATGGGTTAAGAGATGACTCACATCAAGAGCTTTATCCAGGGGGTGTAAGATTTCTAAATTCTCATTTATAGTGAGCTCTTCACTTAAAGGATATAATAAGTGGAGCAAAATAAGTCTTTCGACATGTTGCTACAACTTTTACGTGATGTTATACCTAATGGAGAGTCTCTTCCTAAGTCTTACTATTATGCAAACAAATACTGAGAGGGTTGGCATGGGTTGCCATAATATTCATGCATGTAAATATGACTGTTGTCTATTTTGGGGTGATAACAAGAATCTTACACATTGTCCCACTTGTGGTACATCCAGATATAATGTGTCCACTGGTTCTAAAATGCCTATTCCTCATAAGGTTTTGCGATACTTTCCTGTGAAACCAAGGTTAGAACGCCTTTTCATGAATCCTAGAAATGCTCAAAAAATGCTTGGCATAAAGAAGAACACAAGAGACAAGAAAACCTAATGGGTCATCCAGCAGATGGGTTGTCATGGGTAAAGTTTGATAATGAATATCCAGAATTTGCAAAGGATTGTCGTAATTGTGAGATTAGGGCTTGCTAGTGATGGATTCAATCCTTTTGGTACTATGAGCCATCATATAGCATGTGGCCTGTGTTGCTTCTCACATATAATTACCTCCTTGGATGTGCATGAAGAGAGAATATGATGATGACACTGTAATCCCCAAATTTTACGTAATCTAATTATGACAATACTAAAAATGTAATATTTGATTATATAAAATATTTGAAACAAGTGGTAAAAATCACTCCAATTTTTCTCGATTTACAAATGTCAAAGAATGAATTTGATTATAGTTAGAAAGATTAAAATCTCTATTAATAAATTTTTTGAAATACAAACTGTGACAAACGTGATCTCAAATAATTTATAAAATGATGATAAACCAATCGTTAATATAAATTCTTGAACCCTTTTTCCTTAAGTTCTATACTTAGAAAATAAATGCTACGCTAGTTAAATAATGAAGTAATAGTGTTTAAACTGTTTTAACACTATTAAGTAGCCTAGATAGAATATGTTGTTAACGAAGTACTAGGAATAACTCCTATACAGAAAATATAATGTTTAGTAAAATAGATCAATATCTAAGAATCTAGCTCTTAAATAAATGCTTAACTTACACTAATATTCTAATTAAAGGATTTACAGATTTTAGAAATTAAAATCTAGAATTGCCAACATAACCTTTAATAATTTTCATAACCAGAAATTAGCAAAGGTGAAACCAAAATCAGATATATGACTCAATAGAAATCTTAAATAGAATTATGAGATATAATAAACTCATTCGTAGCTTGAAAAACCCGAATAAACTTTCTTTGACCTTAATAGATATTAAAAAAAAAAAACGAGATTTCGTATTTTAAACTGATAATTCAAGATATAATTAAAAATAAGCTCTAAATTTTAAACTCGGTAAAATACAATCTATTAACAGTCATCGGTGTACAACAATAATCCAAGATGGATTACTAAAATTATAAATACGTAATAAATATAATACTGAACAATAAATATTAATTTAGATCTAAAATGAAAATTCCAAACCTGCTATATACTCGTAAAGGAATTCTAAATTCATTAAGACTTCGTTCCTAATTTAATTTGTTGAGCTTGAAAAATATAATCACGTAAGTTAAACTACTAAAATAATTAATTGTGTAAACTAAAAATTTGTACGGATAAACAACTTAAAGTTTCGTAGTGACTTAGGAAAACTCTATTTCGATAAAAACTTTTATTTAACCAAAATAAACATACGTTATAAATTAATATTTGTAAAACTATTTTAAACGAATATTTGCTGAAATATTTTAGTAAATCAAGAAAAAAAAAAGAATGAGAAAAAAAAGAAAAGAAGAGAAGAAGAAATGAAATACAAACCAAACAACCCAAATTCACCACGGCTGGAATTAAAAACGAGAACAGAGCCTCCACGTTGAATAGGAAACAGCAGCAGCAGAGGAACGGTGCAACTTCTTCCTCCACGTATGAAGCAGAGGACACGCGCAGAGCAGGATTTCCCACGCACACAGCACATGAAACCATCGATAGAGGCTTCTCCACGCGCGAGACAAGTTACTCCACAAACAGCTGCAGCAATTGTAAAACCCGATCACGTGGAAACAGAGGGATCGGCTGAAATCCCATGCACAACTTTTCACATGCAGCAAACTGGGACGAAGGAAAGTTGTCCCACAGCTGCAATTCATCTCCCCACGCACAGCAACACTCCACACACACATCAATACTCGGCTGAAAACAGAGCACCACGTCCAGCTCTTGCCCAACTTGAACGCTAAATTCTAACATGAAAGTAATCTCCAAACTAATACAAAAACACCACATAAGGTCAACATTCAATGACATTAAATTTCAACTCAACACAAAGTATACACTAGCTGTAATTGGAGCTTAAACCACCGTGGAAAATTGTAAAACTAGAATAGAGAAGTTTGGCTATTGTAGGGAAGAAGAATCTGATCCAAAATGAGCTCCAAAATTCAATGAAAATGACATATAATGCAATACAAAAATTCCATATGTAATCAACATTTAATGTCAAGAATTTCAGCATAAAAAGCAACAAAAACAACCCCAAATCTGCCTAGAAATTCCAAAACAGCAGCTACAACAGAAGGAATACAACCAATAGGACTGCAGCAGAGTTTCAAATTTCAACCTTAGACTTGATCCGATTTTGACCGATTTTTTTTCAACTTAAGCCCCTATTTCACACACATAAATAAACTTAATTAACTAGCAAACAAACCCAATTAAAGCCCCTTGAAATCAGCCACAAATTCATCAAAAATCTCCCTCAAATTCACATGAAATTCCACCGAGAAATATCAGCAAAAATTGCAGTTTTCAAGCCTAAAATACTCTCTTTAAATCTCTTAAACTTAGCCTAACATTAGTACTATATATAGCCTTAAGTTACACATTAACTTAGCTCAAAATCTCTCTAAACACAATTCAAAAATCCTCTCAAAACAACTACTACGAATTTACAAAACTCCTCTTCCATGCTCAATTGTTCAACCTTATTTCAACACTTCGAAAATAAAAGAGTATCCCTTGTTTAGATCCTATAGCACTATGCAAGCATTAATACTCATCAACAACAATCAAAACCCACTTTAACAAACCCAAACAACATCAAAGACCAAACTAGATAGTCTTGGTTACCATAGATTCAAATTAGACCCAAACTCAACAAGGTAAGAGAATCAAATAAATATATATGTTAGTTTAGCTAGATTAGTTTTCATTAGTTACTCATTTTTCTAACCTTTCTCTTAGATCAATAATTTCATCAAGAATGAAGAGCTAAGTTCATCCTATTATCCAATCAAGGTAAGAATTACATTAAGTTTAAATATTCGTTATGTTGATTTATAGGAATCTGTCTTACAAATTTATCAAGATTAGTCTAATAATATATTTATGCTATCTAGACTATTTAGGATATAAACATATGAACTTGAAGATTTTTAGGTATAGAAATTCAAATCCAATAAAGGAAAAACCAAAATCATACTTGAACTACAACAAAACTAAATAAAATTTAAATAACTCACGAAACTCATTGGAAAGAGTGAATAAACTATATTGATGTGTTCTTTTTAAGCCAAAAATAACACCACCAATGGATTGTACTCAGAAAATACTATGAAAACGACTAGTTATTCGTCAAAAAAGGATTAGAAATGAGTTAGATATAATCAAAACAAGTTTTGACTACAATTGTTAAAATTTACTTGAAGTCTATGCATGTATTGCATAAATTTAAAAATTGTATAAATGTCTTTCCTTAAAAAATAATTTCACTACTACAAAGTACTCTTCGAGTACTACCAAATCGACTATTTTACAACGAAATCGGATTTCAAACAAATAAGAAACCATAACTAGAAGTTCATTCCGTTTTCAACCAACATAAATGCTATTGTTTTTCTATTAATATAGTTATGATTATTATCATTATTATTACTACTGTTTATAGTATCCCGTATTATTGATACTTTCATTAGAATTATCAAAATTGTTATTTTTACATTAAGGTCAGTATATTTTATTAACAATAATTCTATTATTATTTTTGTGACTAATGTTATTATTTACCAATAACATGAAGATAATTGCTATTATTATACTTGTATTACTACTAATATTGATATTAACGTTTCAAACTAATATTACTAATAATATTGTAGTATTAAACTTAGCCTGTTTTGCAATAAGAATGAAATTGAAGTATAATAGAAATTTGATATATCTACATATGATTTTTATACTTTTGAAAGATATAGATACTAAAACATACCCTTAAATAAATAAAAATACCAATTTGAGAGACAGATAAGGTTGACGGGCAAAAAATTAATAAATAAAAATCTTCTATTAAAGCAGTAGAGAACTTAAGAAAAGACAAACCCCTTGAATAAAAATATAGATAGCAATTAATAAAAACTATCAAACACCGATATGGAATATTTAGTTATCTAAAATGATTTAATTAAATTATTTAACGATGAAATAATTAAAGTAATGGGTTTAGTCTAATATCCGGCGATAGGGATCAACACCTTTAAATTATAGGAAGACTTCTCTTATAGAAATAATCCAATAATAAATCTCTGTTATTTCCTTTCATAGGAAAAATAGATCCATTCTCGGACTGCCAGTAGCTTATACAACAATTTAGCGAGGACCACAAGTGAGGGAATTCTGATGATCTACTATTTGCTTGTGATTGCTACTGTTTGTTGTTATGTTGATTGTATTGCTTGTATGTGGAATGACTGATTGATGTGAGTGTTATCATCCGCATGATCACCTACATAAATGGATAAAGATAATTAATTCGACTAAAGTAACCGGATATACTCGTCGCATGTGCTTGATCCTCTTGTAGGAAATGTCCCAAATTTGAAATCAAAAGTATTTTGAAATGTATTTTTAAAGAAATCCGACTTGGAATATTCCAGGTTGCTTTTATATCCTTTGAAAAGGAAGAATTTATACTAAAAGAGTTTATGAGATAAACATGGGACATTTCTGAGTATTGTTGTGACAGTAGATGTTGCCTGAATTTGGGTCAACTGGTCACATGGCGATAGATGTTACCTGAGTTGGGGTCTATCCGCTGGATTCACCTTTAATAGGTGATGGTTTATGTTGGCAATAGATGTTACCCGAGTCGGGGTCTACTTGTGCGATTCACCATAGATTGGTGATGGATTGTAAGAATGACCATTAAATTGGCATTATATTTTTAAATATGAACCAGCATAAATCACGTGAACACGTTGGGGAATATTTGTTGTTACCAATGGCGGTTAAGCATTGGGTGAGTCTGGATGGACGCAACCACTAGGTAGCCTCGTACGATTAAGGCGAGGTGTCCCATGCGGGTAAGTATGCGAGACAACTAAAGTGTAGACAGGTAAATCTACATCGTCTATGGTTCCGGACCCTCATAGATGTATTGCTTCCATTCATCACGTATGCATTCATATTGTGTGTAGATAGATTTGCATGAGTGTATAATTAATGTTTGATAACTTGCGTGACCAGTAGTAGTAAGGAATGAACTCACTGAGCTCGTGGTTCGCTCACCCCCAACAATTTTTGTGCAGGTTTATTACTAACTGGGATTGGCTAGGAATGTGTGAAGAGAGCTTCTCCAACAAACTTTATTGAAGATAGAGATATAGGATATGGAAACTTAGAATGTAAAATAGATGAATTTTTAATTTTGTATGTTGTTAGTTTGGAAACCTAATTTCACTATTTAGTAGGGGATACCGATTCTCTGCAATCTTGGTGGAAATTGGAAAACCGGATTCCATAGTTGAAATACTGTAATATATTATATCATTTGTATGATAAACTTTTATAAATAAATAGAGTCTTGTATACTCTGACATACAAGACGACTCTCATGTTACCGGTGCACACGTGATATGATGGCTTTAGATAAATCCTGTTAGGCCCCCATATTAGAGTCGTGATAGACACTATTAATCCCAGGGCCTAAAGCACGTGGGAAAGAGATTGACATCTATATGCAACCTTTAATTGATGAGTTGAAGGATCTATGGAATAATGGGTTGTGGACTTATGATGCATACTTAAAGTCTTCATTCAAGATGCATGCCGCATTATTGTGGATCATTAATGACTTTCCAGCATACGGGAATTTGTCTGGATGGAGCACAAAGGGATACAGTGCTTGCCTGGTATGTGAAGATCAAACACCATTGATAAGGCTTAATAACAAGATTGGGTATGTTGGGCATAGAATGTGGTTGCCAATGGATCACAGGTGGAGACGTAGCTACAAGTTTGATGGAATGCATGATACTCGTGAGGCTCCTGATCTATATTCTGGTGAAAATATTCTCCACCAGTTACAATCAGTAGTAGACATAGGAATGGGAAAGCATCCAGGGAAAGCTAGAAGAGTCCATAATGCTGGCGCATTCAATTGGACTAAAAAGTCGCCAGTTGCCATATTGGTCAAAGTTAATAATTAGACATAATTTGGATGTGATGCATATTGAGAAGAATATTTGTGAGAATGTTGTTAACACAGTGCTTAGGACTTAGGGAAAAACAAAAGATACTTATAAAGCTAGACTTGATCTAGAGGAACTTGGTATACGAAAGGAGCTACATTTAGCAAAACTGGCTGATGGCAAATACTTGATGCCATGTGCAAGCTATACATTAAGTACGAGTGAGAGAAGATTGTTTTGTCAATTCCTCAGGAATGTTAGATTACCTGATGGCTATGCGTCACACATAGGTAGGTGTGTGGACAACTCGAACTCAAAGCTTTCAGGTATGAAGAGTCATGATTGCCATGTTTTACTTCAGAGGCTATTACCTATGGGCATTCGTGGCTTATTGCCAAGGGAGGTCACCCTCGCCATAGCTAAGCTTGGGAACTCTTTTGAGAGGTTGTGTCGACGCATTTTGAATGTTGAAGATATATGAAAGATGCAAAGTGACATTGTCACTATTTTGTGCAAGTTGGAGTTGATCTTTCCCCCTGCATTATTTGATGTAATGGTACATCTAGCTATCCACTTACCTCAAGAGGCTTTAATGGCTAGACCTGTTGCATATCGTTGGATGTATCCTATTGAAAGGTATAATGTACAGTCAAAAGTTACCACTTTTTAAGTTGTTATCCATGTTTTTCTCATGTTCTATTAATCATTATTTGTAGGTACTTAGGCTCCTTAAAACAATTCGTTAGAAATAGAGCTTCTCCAGAAGGCTCCATTGCAGAAGCTTATGTTGTTCATGAGTGCTTGACTTGGTGTTCACTTCACTTAGAAGGCATTGAGACAACATTTAACCGTCCAGACAGGAATTTTGATTCCTTAGAGGATAGTGGCTTGGATGTCTTCACGAATAAAGTTGGTTTAATTTCACCACCCACATATGTGGTATTGTCAAGCGAGGAGGTTGATATTGCAAAATGGTACATTATTAACAATTGCCAAGAGATTCAACCTTACCTAGAGTAAGTTGAAAGTTACACAAAATAATATGTAAGCTAATGGTACAATGACATATAAAGTTACTAAGTAAAGACAAACATGTGTTACAGTGAGCATAAAGATGTTTTACGTGCACAATATGGGGATAACATAGATGGGCATCACAAAAAAGACTTTGGTGAATGGTTTATGAATAAGGTAAATACAAGAAAGAGCTTTGTATAGAATTACTTTTTTTTTTTTTGGTAAATAGAAGGGTTTTTAACTAGCTTGCATTGACATGGTATTTTGTTTAACATTTTTGCAGATGAGTGTATTGCATGATAGTGTGACCCGATCATTAGTGCATTATATGCATTATCAATAGGACCTGATTCATGTTTCAAAAGGTACAACAAATTGATATATAATGGTGTGCGCTTTCACACATCAGAGTTTGATAGCAGGAAGAAGACTCAAAATAGTGGAGTGCTGGTAGAAGTAGACCAAGGAGATGAGAAAGTAGAATTTTATGGGATGTTAACAGATATATATGAGTTTAGCTATGTTAGGAACAAAAGAGTATTCCTATTTAAATGTAAGTGGTGGGACACTAATGAGAGGCATCGCAATGTGCGGGTGGATGACACTTTAAATCTATTAAGGTTACTCGTACATGGTATGAAAATGATCCATATGTGTTGGCATCACAAGCTAAGCAAATATTTTACCTAGATGACATGAAATTTGGACTTGATTGGCGAGTGGTGCAACAATTCGAGCATCGCCACATCTATAACATTGACTCACTTGTAGGTGATGCAAATTTGTTCACAGATGTTGAAGCTTTATTAGTGGATGAGAGCTTAGAGGAACAATTAACAACAAATGAGGACAGAGGAAATGAGCATAATCCAGTAGCTGATTGTGATATCGAAGTGTCATTGAGAACTGATGTATGTGGTGAGACCGTTGATGGAGAGGCTGTAGAAACAATGATTGAAGCATCTCCATGTGAAGAGCATGATGGTAGTATTGAATGTAATGAAGATGAGGATACAGATGAGGATGAAGAGGATGGGTTGGATGATGCACTCATGGACTATGATATTAGTGATGACAATAGTATGATTGTCCAATTTTTATTCATTTTATCCTTTTTTAATTTAACTATAATGTCTATGATATTTTTGTTTATTGTCCATGCATGATGATTGAAAGGTAGAATCTTTTTCATTCTTTCTATTTATATGCACTTAATTTCAATCTATTTATGCATGTTGACATCTATTTATTGAACCTTTGTCCTATCCAATTGTAGGATTATAATGGCTAGGGGACGAAGGAGTCTACAAAGGCGGGGAGGAAGGGCTAAACGAGACACCCGATTACCAATTAATGATGAATCGGATTCTCAGAATTTGGAGGAGGAACAACAATCACCGCAAGGCAACAATTCACCTAATCCTTCTCATCGAACAAGTTAAGTTTCCATCATTTTTTTTTTTTTACTTAGAAGCTTTGTAAATATATATAGTTGTTGTGCAACTAATGAAATCACATTTTTCTGGTTCATCTTCTAGCAAATGAACAAGGACAAAATCCTATCATCAACAACTCCCTAGTAGATGCATCCTTACAAGGCAGCCATTCATCTAGTCCTCCCTCTCGCTTAGGTAACTTTAATGTAAAATATTACTTTCCGGTTAATTTATTAGTATAGTAGGTGGGTTTATATTCTCCTTTGCTTACTCTTTGATATTTCTGTTTTCGTTGTTCTATCACATTAGCTTATTCTTTATCAATTAAAGTGATTGTGCTATTTTAATTTTGTAATTTTATCATTATATGCCTTGCATGAAACTAGTAAAATTAACTGTCATTGTGAAGTTGTAAGTGCTCTGGTGAAACATGTTTTTGGTTGGTACTACAGGAAATGGAGAAGGACAGAATCATGTCATCAATAACCAAGTAGATGCATCCTTGAATGGAAACCCTTCATGTAATCCTTCACCTACCTCAGGTAATTTTTATGTGAGTTTTAACTTCTAGTTAATTTGAAGGTGTAATAGTTAGGTCTATGGTTTAAGTTTCATGACCTGCTAGCTTCATGAGAGTCTCATATATATGTAGGAACTGACAGCCCGATCCTCACAACACGTAAGAGAAGTGTATACCGAGGAAAAGCACTTGAAAAGGAAAACAATAGAAGAAAGGGCAAGATGGTTATTGAGTTTACCTATTCTGGTGGACGTCCACTAACAGCAGACCAATCATCAAAGTTAGCCTCTGAAATGGGGAAGGCTTGTAGGGACTTACTTCCTCTTTGTATCGATGACTGGAGAAAATTCCCTCATGCAGAAAAACAACGGGCTTGGGAGAGAGTAAAGGTATATTTGAAGTGAATTTGCAATTTTTTTTCTTGTTTTGTTTCAAATTATTCAAGCTGGTTTCTGTTTTTGTTTTTTTATAGCCAAATAAGCTTCAGTCAATATATAGATGATAAATTGAAAAGATCAATTCCATAATAAAGGAAATTGATAATTATAGTGCTAGTGCCACTTTTTTACTCCAAAAACAACAAAAGCCACTCTATTCTCACTCCACATAACACTTTGAAGTAGGTTTTTTAATCTCTCCCCAAAATGATAGAGATCTCTAAAAAAAAAAATTACAAATCCTTATTCCTCTCTTTATAATTTATTTGCTGCTAGCGTTCAAGTCCATAAAATGAAAGCTATATGATCTTAGGAGCATTAGAATTTAGACACAATAAAATAGCATGTAACATAGTTTGCATGTGATAACTCTATTGAGGACATTAGCACTATGAAAGTAAAGCAAATATTCAAGACACAATGCAGGAGGGCTTATAGTTGATTGAATGCACATTATAAAATCATGACTTAACTCTAATAAGTGTGGTCTCAACTTGATTCATCACTAATGACCTCTCGTAATTGCTGCTTGTACTCTAGTCTATACTATTCCTCTTTGTTTGCAACAAAGTGTGCACTATTCGTTTTAATTTGTATGTACACCTTAACAACAACCATCATATGTTTTAAGATGATATAATTAAAGTGCACACATTCATCTTAAGGTTCTAGATTTTCCCTAATTCCCATTTTGATCCAATTATTTCTCATATGGCACTATCTGTGGTGGTATTGTGTTTCAAGAACATGATATTAAATAAATTGAGATACTGTATTAGAATTTATGGTTCTTAATGTTTTTCCATAACTGATTTGCCTTTGTGACAAACAGATTCTAATTTAAATCCATTGTGTCAATTTTTTCACATGCTCTTTTCTAATATGGTTAAATTATTTTTAATAAAAGCTGGATTACATCCTTAGGGGTAAAAAATGGAATGTTTGACTTCTACTTCAGCATGTCTATCCTGTTTTCCTTCAGCAAATAAAGTGAGGAAGTTGCTAAGTTTATGGCCTTGGATATGTTGATATCTAACACACTTTGGAATTACTGTATGATTAGTTGTTTCCCATCCACGTAGTGTGATAACCCATCTTGATTCATGTTTAGAAGGTCCAGCAAGATGTATAACTGTCCAGCAAAACATTTAGGGGAGAAAAAAATTGTTGCAATTAACTATCACATTAGGAGAATGTATTGCTTATCCTTGGAAGGTAAGAAATGGAAAAGCTAAGGAGAGAAGTGTGAGTTTCTTTCTTCCCACATGTTGAAGTTATAATTCGAGTAGTTGATCTCTTTAATTTCTGACATTGTTCCTTTGTAAAAGCTACTACAAGAGACTTCTATACTTGTTTTCTTAAATTTCTAGAGCTTTATATACCTGTTGCTATTGTTGCTACTTTTTTAATTGATGGATTTGATCCTTTTTATGTGAAAAAAAAAACATTCTCTTCATCTATAGTGATATGTTTGATGTAGAATCGGTTGAATATTGATGACATCACAAAAGATCCTGAAAAGTTCCGAGCTGCTGATAAATGGATGGGCAATCTCCATAGAAACCATCGATGTAAAACTAAAAATAAGTGGAACAAGGTTGGTGATGTTGCTAGACCCAAAGGTTCAAGTGATGATGATTGGAAAAAGGTTACTGAAAGATGGACTAGGGAGATTGAACAAGAGCGATCAATATCACAATCGAATGAACCGTCTGCAAAGGTGAATTATAAATCATTTATGCACTTATAAATTAGTTTATACTATCATATGTTTGCTGATTTTTTCATTTATAGAAGACAAGGTCAATGATTGGGAGAAATGCACGCAACAATGTCAAATATCTACATAGGGCTGGCTCTAGATCATTTGAGAGTAGGAGAAATGAGCAAGTGGGTATTTATTAATGTTTTTTCTATGCTTATATTATTGATTAATGCTTTAACATTTTCCATACATATCTAAATGTGTAGATTAATCAAAATAACCAACCATTTAATGCCATTGAGTTCTTTAAGCAAACTCGATATAGTGTTCCAAGGCCTGATGGCACAGGAGGTTGGGTATCTCAACAAGCTGCAGAGGATTATGTAAGTTTATTGGATGTGTAAAATTTTAGACTTATTTTAAAGTAATGTGTTATACATAATGTATGTCTTTATTGTTTGTAATTCAGGATAACATGGTGAAGATGTATGAAGAATCTCAATCTTCAGATAGTCCATTGACTTCGCAGGAGGTTGTTGATAGGTTTATGAATGCGGTTTCAAGGTCAGACTATCATCCTGGAAGAGGGTATGGACCACCACCAATTGGGAAATCAGCACGACGACGAACTTCTATGGAAGAGTTGAGAGCTGCCTTAGAAGAAACAAAAGCAAAGCTTCAGGAGGAAAGAACCCTACGCGAGGAACAATCTGAACAGGTAATTATTGTCACTTCTATGTTATTGATGGTTCACTAGATATTAGATAAAATATACACCTGCTATAACTGGTTGGAGTGTTGATTGTTGTTATTGATCTGGTTGTTGAGGATATTATTCTTGTTGGCTGTTTTTTAACTATGATTTGGTTAGCTGTTTTTGGAAATTGTTGGTTGTTCCTTAACTTCATCTAGTTGTACTCTTTCAAATGCATAAATAATTTAAGGATGGGATCATTTATAGGTTGATAGTGTGGTATGTGGATAACATGCATGTAGTAAGGTAGAAAAAGAAATAATAGTGTTTTCACTTAAGTGAAAAAAAAAAAAATTATGTAAAAGCTGCTTAAAAAATTTCTCAATGTCCTTACAAGATGTGTCTATGTGTTGTTGTCACGCCCCAGCGGGTACCCTAAACGTGACAGCCTACCGTACGCAATATTAAAACTCAAGAATGACTACCTCAGTCACTCGAAAGCTTCCATATCGGTACAAGGCGTACATTCACAACAAAGGGAGACCGGTGGAGTAATGCATTTTAAGACATTGGCAGCGGAACATGCAAAATAACACTCAATATATTTCATTGAAATAAAAGTCTTACAGCTTCTAAGGGGCATTCCCCCGATAATTCATAATAACATGGTTCTAAATATAACATAACTAAAGCTAGACGATTTTAGAAGAAATCTACTCTATAACTTCAAAATAGATTGCCTCCAAAAGCTTCTAAAAAATAAGGATTCTACCCGGGAAATCAAGGTGGTCTCGGGTACAAAGGATAATCCTGCAATATCAAAAGTCTATAGGAGTATAAGCATGACTAGCTTAGTGAGATATTTCGTACGCAATAGTACTCATAACAACAATCAAACAAGTTTATTAATCAAGCATATGAATGCAACAACCATATGATCAAACATCACATACGACTATCCGGTTTTGTATGTTTGATGGATTTACCCCTCCATCGGTGGTTAGGGAATGCTTTGAACTGGGTCCCAAACAACCTCCTCAAGTTTGCGCGTGTCTTGGGGTTCCAACGAACCGTACTACTAGTACCCGGGCCTTCCATGCCCAAAGCGATCGATCCGGCTCGGCTACACCTTGAGGCCGTATTCCCCGAACGTCCTAACCCTCAAGATGTAGCTAGGCAGCTTACCTTTCCGGTCCCACGCTGAGGAGTAGTAACAAAACTTCGAAATGATATTCTAAGTGATATGCATGAGCAATTTATTGTATGAGGATTTCAATATGACATTAAATCATTTAAAGCGATCAAACAATATTTGCACACATAACAATACATACATGGAAACCTTTATATCAATCACAAATCGGATTCCGATATACTTAATGTTCATTGATCGGACACAACGAATCACATACATAATTCCCATAATATCCCACATACATATCCATTTTATCTTTTCCTAACATCTAGTGCTCTATTCTTCAAGCACATGCGCGAATACATAAGCGTAAGGGAACTCACTCGTCCATAGTGCTCTAGGAGTCGAAGTAATCCTCGGGGAAGATAAGATCGTGATCCTCGACACCTAAACAAAAGAAATACCCAACATGAGTATTTCATCCAAGATCTATTCAAATTCTATACTTCTATCTTAAAGAATTCGTAAAAATCGTATGGAATGGAAATTCCAACTTAAAATGGCCATAACTTGCTCATTTTAACTTGGAATTCCGCATATTATATACCGATTTCTACCTACTCGAAAAGATCTATCTATTTCTAAGGTTATTCTCATCAAAAGAAGTTATTTGAGTCTCGGAATAGCAGCATACAGATTTGATATGAATTTTTCCAAACTTCAAAACTAGAGTTTTCAAACTTTACTTCACTTCAAGGGCTTTTGTACAAAAATATAAATATATAGTATGATTGAAAAATCCCTTGAATATATGTATATACATATATGTATAATCCCATACTATATGCATGAATTTGGTGTTGTCTCAACAATGGTTTTGTAAAACAAATGTCTTCAAAGTGAGATAAGCTTAAGGCTTGAAAAGAATTTTATTTTTGAAAAATTTCCTAAGTTATCATAAATGAGTATTTCCTCCTTTTAACTCCATTCCTTCAAAAATTTATTTTAATCTTTCAAGATTTCTATAAATTTATTTCTAGTGTTTTGGAAAACAAAGTCTTTCTAAATACTTTATGGTTAGTTCCACTTTTAAAAGAAATCATTTTATAAGTTATTTTTGAAAAACATATCTTAGACTTTAGTGTTGGTGGAAAACTTTGACAATTGAATCTAAGAAATCCTTTGTTTAAGTCTAAAGGAACTTTCTTATTTATTTGAAAAGAGAATTTATATTAACTTTACTTTATGTATTTCACGATAAAAACCATATATTGTTACTATCTTTAGAAGAATATTTGTTTAAGATAAATTTCAAACCTTTAAGGAAAATAACTTTGTATGTGACAAAATTTATATTTAAAAAGAGTTCTTATTCTTAGTTTAAGAAAACTCATTTCTATTATGATTGAGACAATAACAACATATTCATGTATGAATGAGAATCATGAAAAATATAGAATCAACAAAAGTAGAATAAATAAGAACATAAAAGTAAAGTCAAGTATTGGGAACCTTAGCTTCATTAAGGTATCCCGGGACTAAGAATAGACTAGTCCTCAAAAGAAAAGAAAAGCAAGGTAATAAAATTGTTTTGACTTGATATGGACAAGTCTAAGACTAGAGAGACTAGTCTTAAGAACAACTTGAAATTAAATAAATTGCAAGACTTGAAAATAAATAAATAACAAGTGAGCTTATATGCTCTAAATAAATATATATACATAATACTTATATAAGTTATTTTAGAAACAATAATAACAATATCAACATAAAGAAAATAAGAACATGAACAAAAACAAAACATGAATAAATTGTTGCTTCTTTAACTCAATGAGTCTAAGAAACATACACTAAACTCATGTTAAGTTATATGAACATGATGAGAGAATATGAGAAACTTTTACCTAAAGTTTATGTGTTGGTTGAAGAAGAAAAGAATGGGTTGTAGTATCATGTGGGAATGGATTTCCTAAAGAAAAGAGAGAACTTGAGAGAGATGTTAGGAGAGGAATTTTGTGGAGTGATTTTGGAGAGTTTTAGTATGAATTTTTGTTGTGTGAAAGAATGGAAGAGGAAGGGGGTATTTATAGATTTTTGGAGTGGAAATTAGATGTAATAAAATAAATTGGAAAAGAAAACAAATTGAGAGGAAGAGGAGAGAGAGGGTGGACGGCAATGGCCTTGAGGGAAGAGAAAAATTGATTAATGTTGTTGTTTTGTAATAAAAAGAAGTAATGTGTAAAGTGTGATGTGATTAAAGTTGTATGGGGAAGGTAAATTGTAAGGTATAGGTATGGTAGTGTGTAAGAATAGAGTGTAAGAAAAAGTAGAGATAAGTGAATAGTAATGAATAGTACAAAAGTACTATGAATAGTAGACTAGACAATTAAAATACCGGTAGTAAAGAAAATACGCGTAAAAGGCCTATATCTGTTATTTTTAGATACCGAAAAATTCTAAAACTGATATTTTTGAAAACCTTATATTTTTACAAGTCTATTGGCGTTGTCGGAATATTTTTGCTATCCGGTGCTCCGGGCACGGTTTTTGAAAACTGATCCCGATCGGATCCGAAAGACACTAGAAAAATTCGAATCTGATATTTTTAGGCTTTCCTATATAATTACGAACCATTTTCCACAATTATTTCAATTTCGTTTTCTAGGGTTTAAGAACACAGGAGTGCCAGATCTAGATTCACTAGACTAAACCTAGAATTAGGTTAATTTTAGGGTTTCGTTTCAACGTCCGGTTCTTAAGGTTTACTAATATTATCGAAAAAATCTAGGGGCTTACAGTTGTAGTTGTTGGATTTGACAATATGGTCACTAACATATTCAAATAACATTAAGGAATTGGTTTCATAAGGTTTCAACAGCAATTATTTAAGATTTTTTGCAAAGAAAAACTCACTTTGTCACGTAATATTGAAAAGTTCATTCTTCCTTTCCATGTGACAAGCTTCTTTTTGCACTTTTTTAGTTTTTCACAAAAATCTAAAATGAGTATTTACTTTGGAAGATATATTGGATTTGCAATTTGAGCTTATTCGATTGGAAGATATTATGCTAAATGTCTCAGTTTTGTTCTCTTTGGTTTATGTCTATCTAAATTCTAAGTGATATTCAATCTGTTTGAGCTAGTAGATTTTAAGAAACAATGGATGCATCATGGAGGCATTGCATATATTCTCAGCATGTTTTACCTTTGCTCTCTTTTCCTACATGAATAAAGTATAGAAATCTTCCTTATTTCACTTTATTTAGTCTATTTTACGGGATTGGGAAAATGTTGGCTTTTAATATCTGGGATACCTTATAAGATTTTGCAAAAGAATTTCTTAAGAAGATTAGATCATGATATTTGTACAAAAAAAATGTTATGAATTGCATTTAAAGCTGAATGTAACTTTCATATCTATGTAAACTTCTTAAGTGATAAATTTGAGAGATGTTCGTATTCAAAACTAAATATAAGTTTAATTTGTCCTTTGCATATTGGTATGTATGTTTTGCAGCTAGCCAAAATTACTGAACTGGTACAATAACTTTGCTCCAGCTATCCTAGTACTTCAAGTAAGTTATTTCATTAAGCTTTGACATTACTCACTCTCTTTCTTTCATTAATAGTTCAACAGCAAGTATATTTATGTGTGCTTTATTACTTAACATTTTGTTTTACAGGAAATCCAAGTGGACGGGATCGATCTCTAAGGCCATCTGATAATGAAGATAGTGATGGAAGTGAGGATGAAAGTGGAGAAAGTGAGGATGATAATTGAGATAGATAGGAATTTTTTGGAAATTCCTATGATGGAATATGATCATCTCTTTTAGCATGTTTGAATTGATGCTTTAATAACTTATGTGTAGGTTTGTTTTGAGGAGGTGGGTAGGGTTTTCTAACCATTTTTTTGAAATATACCTCCAATTGAATAGGATTATGTTTTTGTACATGTCTAAACTAACTCTCAAGAATCTTTTGTCTTGCTTGATGTTTGAACTTATTATATGAGTATTTTGGTTCCACTTTGCACAAGTGTGCAAAGTGATTGATGTATGTTGGAAAAGTTTATGTTTGTTTATCGTAATATGGTTATACACATTACACAGGTATATTTACAGGAAAAGGTGTCTTTAAACACCACTTATGTATTTTGCTAAACAGGTGCAATGAGCTTCTACATAAATAGTTATTATACTCATCGCAACTTGATGTTTGAACTTATTATATTATATGAGCATTTTGGTTCTACTTTGCACAAGTGTGCAAATTGATTGATGTATGTTGAAAAAGTTTATGTTTGTTTATCGTAATAGGGTTATACACATTACACAGGTATATTTACAGGAAAAGGTGTCTTTAAACACCACTTATGTATTTTACTAAACAGGTTCAATAAGTTTCTACATAAATAGTTATTACACTCATCTCAAGTATAATCTACAATCATCCATGAAAAAAGCAAGAACAATATTAGCGAAGTTTAAAATAATAGGTATGTATAATGTTCATTTGTATATTAGCCACACAAATAATATGGCTTATCATATAACATATGGCTATGTTTCAATGCCACGTTTCATAATGTAATTCTTGCGCTAAATTACATTGGCCACATTTTCTTATTTAACGTCGCAAAATCAACATAACAACACTTCCATGCATAAAAAGTTTGTATATTAGCCACATAAAAAATGTGGCCTATCATGTCACATATGGCCACGTTTCAATGCCACGTTTTATAGTACAATTTATACGTTAAATTACCTTGGCGACGTTTTCTTACTTAATGTCACCAAATCCATTTCAAAACAATCCCAAAATAAAAAACTCAGGAACAAATTTTGCATATTGGCCAATCAACAAAAGTCGCCTATCATATAACTTATGGCTACGTTAAAAAATTAAACATGGCGAAGATAATTTAGCACGAAAATTACCTTGGCGACGTTTTCTTACTTAATGTCACCAAATCCATTTCATAACAATCCCAACTATAAAAGGCAGGAACAAAATATGCATATTGGCCACACAACAAAAGTCGCCTATCATATAACTTATGGCCACGTTTTTATGTTGCCTTTCATTATGTAATTTTGGTGCTAAATTATCTTCGCTATGTTTAATTTTTAAACGTGGCCAAATCAATTGGCAACACAGCTTGGGCTACGTTTATTAGCCACATTTATTAAACGTTGCAAAATTGATTTTGCCACGTTTTTTTTATCAATTTACAACGGTAATTTAACGTGGCTAAACCTCAAAATTCTTTTAGTGTGTTTTGACTGTTGTAGAAGTATAAGACCATAGATACGAGATAAATGTCTACAGCAGAATAAGTCTTAAATACGAAATCCCTTAGGAATTTAGATAAACCCCTACAAGTTTCGAGGACGAAACTTTTCTTAAAGGGGGAGGATGTAATCTCCCTAATTTTACGTAACCTGATTTTAACAAATACTAAAAATGTAATACATAATTATTTAGAATGTTTGGAACAAGTAGTAAAAATCACTCCAAATTTTTCTCGATTTAAATATGTCAAAGAGTGAATTTGATTATGGTTAGAAAGATTAAGAATCGTTACCAATAAAAAATATTTCAAAGTACAAACTGTAACTTCTATGATAGCAATTAATTTAAAACGATGATAAACCAATCATTCATATAAAATTACTGAATTGTTTAAGCTCAATACTTCGGGAATAAATCATATGCTTGTTGACTAATGAAATAATAGTATTTAAAATCTAATAACAATATTAAGTAGCACTAGACAAAATATGTTGTTATAGATAACTCATATACAATAAAACGTAATATTTGGTAAAATAATCACTAATTCAACAAAAAATCATAGTTAACCTTGAATTTAAGTCACAATAACAAACGATTAATTTCAAACCCGATAAATACAATCTATTAACAGTACTTTTTGGTATAGTACGATAATCTAAAAAATGAGTTACTAGGATTATAAATACATAGTGGATACCAAAACCAATCAATAAATATTAATCCCGATCTAAAACAAAAATTCCAAACCCATTGTTTTACTTTTTAGGAAATTCTGAATTCATTAAGACTAAGTTCCTAAATTAATTTATTGAACTTGAAAAATTTAATCACGTAAGTTAAAATATTAAAAACGATTAATCGTGTAAACTTTAAACTAAAAACTTGAAAATATAAATAATCTAGAGTTTTTGTAGGGACGTAGATAATTCTATCTAGATTAAACTCATACGTAACAATTATAAATATACGTTTATAATTTGATATTAGCAAAATAACTAATAAATAATTGATAAGCAATTCAATAATAAAAATAAATAAATAAATAAATAACTTTAATTTAACCGCTGCATGAATTGGATGCTTGGACTTGAAGCAGCAAAGGATCGTTGCATTTCTGGCGCGCAGCAGTAACACCCACGAACAACATGGCAGGCCATTTCCCACGCATAAGCAGCAGCAGAAGACCGAAAGGAAGACTCCCACGTGCTGCAGTTGGATGCCACAAATAGAAGCTGCTGGAAGCAGCAGAAGATCGGTGCTTAAAATCTTGTCCACGCGCTGCATGAGCCCTCTCAATGAACTGGAGACATATGCATATTCTTTTCCACGCACAGCTGTTGTAGGAGACAAACGGCAAAAAGAAATCTCGGCTGTAAGTGTTCCTCTTCAACGCACATGTAAGCCCCGAAAATTTTCACACATAAATAGTATACAGTAGTATAATAGAAAACGCAAAATAGATAGTGAATTTAGAAACCGATAGAAATCCTAAAATAGACTAATGAGTTGTGATAAACTCATTCTTAGTTGAAAACCCGAATAAAAAAAAATTCTTGACTTTAATAGATACCAAAACGAGATTTCGTATCTTGAACTAATAATTCAAGATATAACTAGAAATAGTTTTAAAATTTCGAAACCAATAAGATATAGTTTATTTATAGAGCTTATCGGCATAAAACAATAGATTACAAATACAAATAGACACTAATACTGAACAATAACTATCAATTTAGATATAAAAAGGAAATTTCAAACCCCCTGTTTTAATTGTTAGGAATTTCAAAATTTATTAAGACCTGGTTCCTAATTTAATTCATCGAGTTTGAAAATTTAATCATGTAAGTTAAAATTACTAAACATAATTAACCGTGTGAAGTTTTAACTAAAATTTGAAAATACAAATAAATTAAAGTTTTGTCGTAACTTAAATAATATTATCTCGATAAAACGTAAAAATAACAAGTATAGATATATGCGAATAATTTATTTTCTTAATAAAAATATTTTTGTTAATAACTATTAAATATATATATAAAAAGAAGAAGTATAATCGGACAATTGCACCGCTGGGAAAATTGACGTCTGGAACGTTGATCAACAGCAGTGAATATCCGCGCGTGCGCTGCTGGATGACCTACCAGCTGAAGCCCCACGCGCACAACAATCCTCATTTGCCGCATGCAAGAAGCCAACCGAGCAGCTGGATTGTTTCCCGCGCATAGCAGAGGTCGGGTAGCCTCATCTGCACGCACGGTCAAGGCAATCCATTGAGCAGCAGCAGCACCAGCGGGCAGCCTGCACACACAGTACAAGCAGCAGCAGTCTCCATTCCAGCACACAGCAGCAAGCAGCAGGAGTCCACCGAGCATCAACTTCACACACATGCCCCACCAGCAGCAGCTCCACACACACACACACCTCCCGCACACACACGACAAAAAGCTGGAAACAGAGCACTTGGGAAAACAGAGACTCCTACTCGGTTGCAGCAACTGGTTTTTCATCCAACTTTGATCCGATTTTTCCAACGAATTTCAATTCGAAAAGGACACCCAAACCAACCCAAAAGCTACACCTATAACCCACAATTAATGTGTAAGAATTACAGACCAAATGAATCAACAGCTCCAAACTTGGATAGAAAATCTGTGATGCAGCAATCCAAAAACCTCCCCTACTGCAGAAATCCGATTTTCCTTAAACAACTTTGATCCAAATTTGAGCTTCTAAATTCAAACGAAATTGACCCAAAAACCAACAAAAACACTCCACATGTGATCAACAATAAATGAGGAGAATTTCAACACACAAAAACAACCATAACCACTTCAAAGATCCATGCAAAAATCGGAGGAGAACAGCTGCAACAGAGGAGAAAATTCAACAAATACAACAGCACACTTCTCCAAATCCAACTCCGATTTTTGCAACTTTCCTAGGATTAAATGAGCTGATATTTTGACCAATTAAACACCAATAAGGAGCCTTCAAATGGACACTTCATACACCAAAAATTAATGAGAAAATCGGATCCAAAATTCGTCCAAAAACCAAGGTGGATTGTTCCAGAAATTTCAAACTTTCACACTTCAAACTTCAACAGATTTGACCCGATTTTTATCCAATTTGAGCCCTTATTTTTACACACATAAATAGCATTAATTAGCTACCAAAAAAATATAATTAAGACTCTAAAAGATAGCCACAAAAATCTGTCAAACCCAAGTCAAATTTTGCGTCCAACTTTGCAAAATCGTGTAGAAAATCCCAGTTACATTTGTGGACATTTTTCAAGTCCAAAACTCATTCCATAGCCTCTAAAACTTAGTTTAGTCCTAGTATAAGTATATAAGCCTAAGTTAGACTCAATTTGAGCTCATAAACCCCACAAAAACACTCTAAAATCTCAGCTGCAACCACAAGTGCGTCCAGCACTTTTTACATTCCTTTTTCCCTTACCACCTTCAACATAGAAGCTTTGGAACTTTGTGTGAGCAACCATAAACCTCTAGCCTACTTCTATACCTTGCCTACACATTAAGCTCATCGATAACAACCAAAACCAAATAAAATCCTAAGTTATCCTAAGGTTCAAGAGGAAGAAATTAGCATGACAAGGTAAGGATATTAGATTTCATTAGTAAACTTTTATTATAGTTAATGTTGTTCAGTTAGAAACTCATCCTCTAATCTTTGATCTACGTCTAATTCTTGCTTTAAGAGGAAGTTGAACCTCCTCCTTCGATTCCAATCCAAGGTAAGTTCCAAACTAAACCTATCCTTATTAAATTGTGAATAGACTTTAGGATGAATTATTGAGCATTTGAAGAAAGTTTTGTGGTTGATAAAAGTTACAAATCTATTGATGAATTTTAGAGGAAAGATGGTTGATGTGTTGAGAATGCTTAGGTATTGTGAGAAGAGAAAAACAACAACTTAGAAGTCTTATAATTGTGGTAATAGTAAATTCGGATTTAAGGATTAAGTGAACAAAACAAGACTCAAACTTCATCTAATCTAGTCTAAATGCATTTTAAAGCTTCTAAGACCTTATATGAACATAAAGCTTGATAAAACAAGCTTTACAAACATGATTAGAAGACTTACATTACAAGAAAAGTGTACGAACAAATTCGTGAAAATTATACATACCGAGACTTCTATAGGTTATGATGGAACTTAAGCTATAAATGGAAGTTTAAATGGGATTCTCTAAAATAATCCTCAAATCAAAAGAAACTTAAAAGAATCACACAATAGAAATTCCTTTCCTATAGGAATCAATACTTTAAGAAATCAACATAAACTATAGGAATAATACTAAATACCGACATAGGACACTTAGACACTCATAAGAATTTAATTTTCTATCTATAAATATTGTTGACAAATACTTCTTCGTAATAGGTAATTTCGATACTGTCAAGGATTTTCCGGTTGATTACTTGATTGATCAGTATGAGCAGGTAAGTAACTTAGACTTGTTACATTGTTTGTGATTGTAGTTTAGTTGCACTAAAATACAAAGATAATAATAATGAACTCTCATGTGTATGGGATTATGGGATTTGCTTGCTGTTTGAAATTACTTGCTTGATAAACATTTCTAATCAAAAGTGATAATGAATGGCTTGTGAAATTATTATATGTGAAGCATGTTGAATGTTTGAATAAAGTTTGAACATTTATAACCTGACTAAAAATTATCGAACTCATAAGCAAAATGGTGCATGCATAGCATGATTTGCACATGTTGCATTATGTTTTTACAAACACCTATCACGTGTTAGAATTTCGGTTCTTGGTAATACTTGGTTTTTCTAGGCAATGGGCTATTAGTTCTACGCAAGTTTACCTTGTTCTATCGGTTCCATAGGAACTAAATGGTAATGAAGGATGCCGCCCATGGTATCGCTGTGAAATGGCTAACACTTGGTGGAGTTTCTAAGGTACAAAACAGGAACTGAGTGTTTAAAACATCATTAACATAAAGAGATAATATGTAAGTCCCCGAATTTTTGGATCTAAATTAAAAACCCTAATCAGAAGTCAAACGGATTCTTAAGTCAACCAAAATCCTAGTTTACCGTAACCGCTTAACTCCGGCATTGCCGTTTTCTCTAGCCATAGAAAACGAAGTTGGAAAAGTTTGCCATAATGGTTCGTAATAGTTATAGGTTGCATAAAAATATCAGATTGAAGACATTCGGGTGTCCCTTGAACCCGATTGGACATGGTTCTTGAAAAACATGTCCGAAAGCCCAGAATAGGAAAATTATTCCGAATATACCGTTAGACTCGTAAAAATATAAGATTTCCAAAAATATCAATTTCGTAATTTTTCGGTAGCTAGAAATATCAGATATCGCTTTTATACGCGTATTTTCGTACTACCGGCATTAAATTATCATGTCTACTTTTACATTACACTTTTCTACTATTCTACACTATTCATCTATCTCTATTTTTTTTTACAACCTATTCTTACAAGCCATATACCTACTTCTTACACATTTTCATTTCCAATACAACTTCACATCTTTCATTTCTTACTTTTAATTAACAAAATAAAAAAAATTAAATTTCTCTTCTCCCAATATGCATGAATTGGCACCGGCACCTCTCTATCCCTCAATTTGTTTTGTTTTTCAATTATTAATTAACACAAATTATCCCCACATTTTCCTATAAATACCCTCTCATACCTTCACTTCTTTCAAACCTCTTCTTCTTTAAAGTTACTATACTAAAATTTCTCTCAAAATTCTCTCAAGAGTTCTTTCAAGAAGTCTTCTTAGTTTAGCTTCCTTTAGGTAAGAGTTTCTTCAAAGATTTCTCCATGTTCATCTACTTAGTATGAGCTTAGTGTATGTTTTCTAAAACCATGAAGGTTAAGAAAGCAACATTAGGTTCATATTTTATTTTTGTTCATAATCATAGTTTCTTTATGTTCATTTATGTTTCTCTTATGTTCATTACTATCTAACATATCTATATAGTTTATATATATATTATTTAGAGCATATAAGCTCATTGTCTTGCAATTTACTTATCTTCAATGCAATTTATTTATTTCAAGTTGTTTTTAAGACTAGTCATTCTAGTCTTAGACTTGTCCTCATCAAGTCAAAACAATTCTTTCTCTTTTTCTTTTCGGGACTAGTCTTTTCTTAGTCCCGGGGTACCTTGATGAAGCTAAGGTCCCAATACTTGATTTATTTTATATGCTTTCCTTTTAAATTATTATGTTCTTTTCATATTTTCATAGCTTATGGTTCATATTCATGCATGAACATAATGCTTTTGTCTCAACAAAAATTTAATAAAGAAGAGTTTTCTTAAACTAAAGGTTCATTTTAAATAAATGTAGGAAATAGATTTTCTTGAAAATTCAAGGGCATACTTGAAAATGATTTTTCATAAACAAAAGATTTTATGAAAACTTATTTTTCATCAAGAAATATTCTTTTTCATTACAAGAAACGAAAATTGTCATTTCTTTTTGAAACCAAGTTTTGATAATAAAACCACTCCTTAGGAATTTAAAGAAATTACAAGAGATTACATTTAGAAAAAGAATATTCATCGCAATAACTCAAGATCTTTCAAAAAGCAAAATAAATAATCAATAGAATCTCAAGTTCGAAGTCTTTTAAAACCTTACTTTTTAAAGTTGAGACAACTTCATTTACTTCATATATTTATTATGAGTCATTACATATATGTATATACCTTTCAAAAAATTTACAAAATATTTTAAATATTTATCTCTTCAAATGAACTTTGTTTACAAGAAGAAAAGCAAGTCCTAGTAAATTCGTGGTAAATCTAGTCGCTATTTTTTCGGAACCCAAACAACCTAGTTTTATGAAAATAAGCTTAGAAATGCGTAGATCTTTTCGAGTAGGTAGAAAACGGTATATTATACGCGAAATTCCAAGTTAAAATGAGCAAGTTATGGCCATTTTAAGTTGGAATTTCCCCTCATACGATTTTACAGGGATTTTAAGGAAAGATTTGAATCTTCAAGAATAGAAGTCTTATGAAAGACTCATTTTGGGTATTTCATCTTGTTTAGGTGACGAGGGACCCGAGATCGTCTATCCAGAGGACTACTTCGATTAGATCTACCGATATGGAGTGAGTTAATTCTTTTCCTAAATTCATTTCCTTAATTGTGCTTGTAATTAGTAGCACTAGAAAATTAAGAAAAGATAAATGAACAATTGACATGAAATAATTGTTGAATGAAAGTTAAGTATATCGAAAGACGGTATGTTAAATAAGCGTGACTTATGTATTGAGATGATGAAATTATGGATGATCTCCTTTAATATGAAATTCCACTTATATGGTTAAATGTTTAATTGAAATTTATTCATGCATATCATATACATGAGTCGCATTTGTTCACTACTTTTCTTCGTGTGGGGAAACGAGGAAAGGGTAGTGGTGGCTGGTAGGAGCCGATAAGTCTACATGGTGGCTAGTAGGAGCCTGAAAGTCTACAAGGCAAGCAGGAGCTGATAAATCTGCTGATAATGATGGTCGTATGGGCCTGACCTCCCAACCCTTGTCATGGAGGGCATTAAATCCATGCTACACTTGATTTTCGGTTAATCATGTGTATCTTACTTGTTCATATGATTGATGCATTTTCATATGCTTGATTAAATACTTGGTTGATTTTCGGAAATGTCTTATAGTTGGAATTATCTCACTAAGCTAGTCATGCTTATACCCTTATAGTTTTCGATTACAGTATGATTATCTATGGTTGGCCCCAAAGAGCCCTGTATGCCAGGTACGAGCATAAGCTACTAGGAGTTTTTGGAGGAAGTTTATGTATTTTTAGTTTTAAACATAGACTTCTAGGAAAAATCTCTATAGTAGACTTATGTAGCAGATATGTTTATTTTTATATTAGTATTATTGATCAAAGACTTTAAGGCAGGGGAATGCCCCTAAGATGATGTACGAATTTATGATGAAATGAAGATCTTATGATTATCTATTTAAGTTCATGCTTGCTTTTGCTATCTATTTAAACGTAATACCTCTATCAGTCTCCTACTATCTTGGAAGCACACCTTGCATATGATGTCGTAGCTCCTGCATGACTACGGTTTGTCATTCATTAGCTTTAATGTTATATGTGGCGGACTGCCATGTTTAGGGTACCCTCTGGGGCGTGACATAATAAATGTGAGGATTATGGATTCCTGTGCACTTAGTTTCTCCTAGGTAGGTGATTCAGGTATTGGTTCCTTCAACCCTAATGAGAGGCCATAAATCTCCATCCTGTTTGGATTCCGGTTTGTCCAAGCTTGTAATTGTTCATGTGTTTGATTGATGCAATACATATGATTGATAATAACTTGCTTGTTGTGATAAGTCTGGTTATTCACTGAGCCCATAGTTATGCTCACACTCCTACAGTCCTTACAGGATGACACTTAAGCCTTGGTTGTGGCTTCTAGGAGCTTAGAGCCGGTATGATTCTAAAGCTGGAAGAAATTTTGAAACAGGGAAAAATAGTTTCTTTATTTATATGTATTAATTGATGTTAGTGCATCAATTTTATTATTTGAGAACTTAGATAGTTTTATGGTTTGTAATAGTTATTATTCAGACAGTAGCACTTAATTATGGTATTGTGATTTTATTTACTTTCATCGTTTCTTATCACGCAACAAAAAAGATCCTGTTTTGTTAAACTCGTCACTTTCCAAAGTAATTCTAGTATTGATATGTATATTTGATATCGTCTCGGTTATCCGACTGTATCATAATATATATATTACTACTAGGGTACTATTGGGGCGTGACAGCACAAACAACATGGAACAGAGGACAGCAACTTACAACTGAAGTCCACGCATCACGCTGAAATAGAAGCCGCTGGATTGATTGAAGTCTGGATGATGGCTTCACGAATTCTCCACACACACACGAGCAAGCTACTTCCACATTCTTCACAAACAGAGCTATTGGAATCACGAGGAAATAATCCACGTACAGCAGCTGGAATAGAGCACCCACAAGCTGACTTTTACCCAACTTTGCTCCGAATTTAAACACACAATCTTAACTCGAAAATGACATACAATCCAACTAAAATACTCCACATGTAATCAACATTAAATGCCAAGAATATCAGCTCAAGAAAACAACCAAAACAGTTCCAAATTTGCACTCAAATACCTAATAAAAACAAGCAACAGCAGGAGGAATTCAACAAACACTACAACAGAGCTCCAATTTCAACCTTAGATTTGATTCGATTTTTGACCCGATTTTTGCGCAACTTGAGCTCCTGTTTTACACACATAAACAACCTTAATTAACTACCAAACAAACACATTTAATTCCCTTTGAAATCAACCACAAATTTCACACAAATTCTTCCAAAATTCATCCTCAAATTCGCATGAAATTCCACCTGAGAAAACAACAGCATAAATGTATACTTTTCAAGTCCAAAATACCCTCCCATGTACCTAAATTTTACCCTAACCTTTGTATGCATACATAAGCTTAAGTTGGCTACAAAACCAACTTAAAATCTCCCCAAACACAACCCAAAAATTTGCCCCAAAAAGCCACCACAAATTTCATATATTCCTCTTCTTGCTCACTTATTCAAACTTGTTTCAACATTCCAAAAATAAAGTGTAACTCTTGTTTATATCCTATAACACTACCCGAACATCAATACTCATCAACACAATTAAAACCCCACTTTAACTAACCCAAACAACACCAAAGAGCAAGGTAGATAACCTTGGTTCATCATAGATTCATGTTGGAATCTAGACACAACAAGCTAAGAAAATAAAATAGGTATATATGTTAGTTTACCTAGATAAATTTCCTTAGTTACTCATCTTCTTACTATCCTATTTAGATCATCATTTCCATCAAGAATGAGGAGCTAATTTTAGCATCCAACCAAGGTAAGAATCATATTAATTCAAGTGTTCATTTTGTTTTATCTCTAGAAATTATCTTATAAACTTACCAAAATAGATCTAACAATATATTTATGTTATTTAGACTATTTAGTGTATAAATATATCAACTTGAAGATTTATAAGTGTAGAAATTCAAATCTTAGAAAGGAAGAACCAAAACTACACCTAAACTACAACAAGCTAAATTGAACTTCAAATAACTTATGTAGACCATTGGAAAGAATGAATAAACTGTATTGATATATTTTTCTAAAGCCAAAAACGACCCCACCAATGGAAAGAACATGAAAAATCCTATGAAATCGACTATTTATTTGTTAAAAACGGATAAGAAACGAAGTAGATATGACAAAAACAAAATTTATATTTCAGCTGCCAGAATTATACGAACAGAACGGGCTGTTCTTGTCTTTTTCGTCCCCTTAATGACTTTGTTTGATAAAAATAACACCATAAATGGATTGTACTCGGAAAATACTATGAAAATGACTATTTATTCGTCAAAAACGGATTAGAAATGAGTTAGATATGATCAAAACAAGTTTGGACTACAATTTTTAGGATTCACTTCAAAGCTATGCATGTTTTTCATAAAATTTTAAATTTGTACAAGTCTCTTTTCTTGAAAATAATTTCACTACTATAAAGTACTCTACGAGTACCACCAAATTTTCTATTTATACAACGAAATCGGATTTAAAACGAATAAAAAATCACAAAAAGAAATTCACTCAGTTTTTCCTTTTAAACCAATATTAATGTTACTGTTATTTCTATTAATATAGTTATGATTATTATCATTATTATTACTACTGTTTATAGTATTCCGTATTATTAATATTTTCATTAGAGTTATCAATATTGTTATTTTACGTTAAAGTCACTATATTTATACTATCATCAATTCTATTTTTGTCACTATTAGTATTATTTACTAGCTATCTAAAAATTGTTGTTATTATTATACTTGTATTTAATATTAATACTGATGTTGATTTTTCAATACTAATATTACTAATAATATTATACTATTACACTTAGCTTGTTTTGCAATAAAAATAAAACTGAAGTATAATAGAAATTTGATATGTCTACATACGATTTTTATAACTTTTGAAAGATATAGATACTAGAATATACCCTTAAACAAATAAAAATACTAACTTAAGAGACAGATAAGGTTGATAGGCAAAGAATTAACAAATAAAAATCTTCTACCAAATGCAGTAGGACTTAAGGAAAAGACAAACTCCTTAATTAAAAACATAGATATCAAGAGAAACAAAATACAAATAAATATTCTCTACTATAGGGATTAAACCCTTAATAAAAACTATATCAATTACCGATACGAAATAGTTTGGCACCTATAAGAATTCAATTAAAGTATTGAACGATAGAATAATTAATATAACGAACTTAATTTAATATCCGACGATAGAGATCAACACCTTTAAATTATAGGAAGACTTCTCTTACAGAAATAGTCCAATAATAAATATATATTATTTCCTTTCATAGGAAAATAGATCCATCCTCGGACTTCCAGTAGCTTATACAACAATTTAGCGAGGACCACAGGTGAGGGAATTCTGATGATCTACTATTTGCTTGTGATTGCTACTGTTTGCTGTTATGTTGATTGTATTGCTTGTATCGAATAACTAATTGATGTGAGTGTTATCATCTGCATGATCACCTGAATAAATGGATAAAGATAATCATTCGACTAAATTAATTGGATATACTCGTCGCATGTGCTTGATCCCTTTGTAGGAAATGTCCCGAAATTGAAATCAAAAGTATTTTAAAATGTATTTTTAAAGAAATCCGACTTTGAATATTCCAGGTTGCTTTATATTCTTCGAAAAGGAAAAATTTATACTACAAGAGTTTATGAAATGAGCATGGGACATTTCTGAGTATTGTGGTAACAGTGGATGTTGCCTGAGTCGGGGCCCACTGGTCACGTGGCGATAGATGTTACCTGAGTTGGGGTCTATCCGCCGGATTCACCTTTAATAGGTGATGGTTCGTATTGGCAATAGATGTTACTTGAGTCAGGGTCTACTTGCGTGATTCACCATATATTGGTGATGGATTGCAAAATTCGCCATAAAATTGGCATTATATGTATTTAAATATTAACCAGCGTAAATCACGTGAACACGTTGGGAAATATTTGTTGTTACCAATGGTGGTTAAGCATTGGGTGAGTCTGGATGGACGCTACCATTAGACAACCTCATGCGGTTAAGGCGAGGTGTCTCATGCGGGTAAGTATGCAAGACAACTGAAATGTAGACAGGTAAATCTACATCGTCTATGGTTCCAGACCCCCATAGATGTGTTCCTTGCATTCATCACATATGCATTCATATTATGTGTAGATAGATTTGCATGAGTGTATAATTAATGTTTAATAACTTGCATGACCAGTAGTAGTGAGGAATGAACTCAATGAACCCGTGGTTCGCTCACCCCCAACATTTTTTGTGCATGGTTACATTAGTTGTGATTAGGCTAGGAATGTGTGAAGAGAGCTTCTCCAACAAACTTTATTGAAGATATGATATAGGATATTGTAAACTTAGAATGTGAATTTTATATTGTTGAAATTTGTAAGTTGTAGCTTGAAACCCAATTTCACTCTTTGGTGAGGGATACCGATTCTCTGCGATCTTGGTGGAAATTGGAAAACCGGATTCCATAATTGAAATACTGTAATATATTATATCATTTGTATGATAAACATTTATAAATAAATAGAGTCTTGTATACTCTGACATACAAGACAGCTCTCATGTTACGGGTGCACACGTGATATGATGGCTTTAGATAAATCCTGTTAGACCCCCATATTAGAGTAGTGACAGAAGTGGTATCAAAGCTCTAGGTTGTCAGAGATAGGAGCAACCTACCAAATGTGAGATTGGGTAAAACCTGGGTAGATAAACTAAGTTGATAAATTAAAAGTCGTAGACATTTAGACTATATATATATATATTTATATATTACAATTATCATATGGGCATATGTTGTCCACAAAGATGTAAATGACAAACTCTTACATCTTATTTTAATGTCGAAAGACATTACAACCCTGAATTAGAAGCCAAACCACAAGCTTCTAGGTTCATTAAATTTAAGTTAGCAAGATCACGAAATGTACCTCTTCTCCTTTTCATATGAATTGGATCTAAAGAAGAACTCAATAGCTATAGGTAATTGAACACAACACTTCAGTAGGAATATCAGTTGTGCTTCTAAATATACTATAGGTTGCAAGAACCCCTTTAGCAATATACTAGAAAGTTGACATATTAAGGAGATTGAACGAAGGATAGGAATTTCTCCTGTGGTTGTAGTATTATTGGTTGAAACAGAAAAGATAATTCTTGATCTCGGTATATTTGAAGTCGAGATAGAAGCATGAATATGCAACATAGAATGTTATAAATTCATATAAGACAAAGGTAATAAAATATACCTAACTCAATAATACTACTAATAATAAAGAAATGGTATATAGCTAAGAAATTATCAAAATCTCCAAATAAATTGAATAGCTTAAGTATGCTATTAATTAGATTTTTGGAAAACTTGGAAATAAAGTATAACTTAAAACTATATAGTAACCTAATTTTCCCTTTCTAGGTAATTGTTGACAACAGAAGGTGCAATGCTCCCTGATTTCATTAAATCGAATACATTCTTTAATGGAAGGAAGGATGAACCTGACAAAACTGAAGATTGGCTAGCCCAAATTGAATGCTCCTTTGAAGCATATGAAGTCCCAGAACACTTGAGAGTAACGTATGGAACTTTTATGTTAAGGAAAGATGCAAGGATATGGTGGGACACCAAGAAGAACACAATGCCTCAAACAATCACTTGGGATGCCTTCAGACAAGAATTTTTGAAAGAATACATCCCTGCTAGCCTTTGTCATCAATTATTTGTCAAACTGTTTACTCTGCAAAGAGGAAAAAGGAGTATTAATGAATATGAAAGTGAACTTAGGAGACTAATGCAATATACTCCTCATAGATTAAGAAACAATGAAGCTTGGCAAATACAGATATTTAAAAATGGATTAGACCCGGAAACTCGGACTAAGTTAGAAGAGCATGAGCTACAGACATATGTTGAAAACGTGGAAAGGGCAAGAGTCATAGAATATGCTAAGGAAAAATTTTTGGAAATGCAGAATGAGAAAACTAAGGAAACGACAATAAAAATCAATGAATCAACCAAGAACAATCATGAAAACAATAAATGCTCAAAATTGTAGAAGGATAAACTTGCAGTGATAAGGCCTTACCATATCAAATGTTGGAAGTGTAGCAAAGAGCATCGTCCTCAAAAATGCCAAGAATTAAACGGCAAATGCTCCTATTGAGGAAAAGTCGGGCATAAAGTGAAGCATTGTTTTAAGAGGAGAAATGTCATGAGATGTAATCTATATGGAAAACAAGGACATGATATTTCCTCATGTTATTACAAATGATTAGACTAGCTAAATAATAGGAAACCAGTAGAAGTATGGTAAGCAAAAATATCCAACAAAGGATTTGTAAAACTTACTATAGTGTCCTAGAGAATATCAAAATTACTTGTACTGAAATCAGATATGTAATGATATGAAATGTTGATGATTATGATGATATGAAAGTGTGTAAAAGGTATTGAGCAAAAACCAGAAGAAGCTCTAGTCTTTATTTTACTATGATTAACTGAAATATATCAAATATATTACTAGATGTATTTTAAGTTGGTATTTGGATATGAATATATTTGGAGAATTATTGGAGCATATGTGGTGATAAAAGTAGAAAGAATTATTAGTTGATGATTCAATAAGAGAAGATATCTTACTAGAGGTATTATAGTAATCACATTAGTAGAGGACCCTAAGACAACTGCAGAAGAATAAAATGGAATAAGAGATTATATTCTTCCCTACTGTAATTATTCTATAGAACAAGTCAATGTTAAAATTAGTAATTATCAATCCTACTTTGGAGATAATAGATTAAACAAAGGGAGAAATCTTAGTAATTCAAATGATGAATATACCCATAGTCAACGAATTCATAAGTAATTATGAAGTTTATGTTTTTGATCCTTAGAAGTACTATAATATTGATATCGTAGAAAATAAGGCGTTTACGAGAGATATAAGAAAGAAATTTTGTTGATGTTATTACAATTACTTTGAAAGAATAAGGAATGCTTTTATTGTTTTGACTGTTGTAGAAGTATAAGACCATAGATACGAGACAAATGTCTACAGCAGAATAAGTCTTAAATACGAAATCCCTTAGGAATTTAGTAAACCCCTACAAGTTTCGAGGAAGAAACTTTTCTTAAGGGGGGGGAGGATGTAATCCCTCTAATTTTATGTAACTTGATTTTAACAAATGCTAAAAATGTAATACATAATTATTTAGAATGTTTGGAACAAGTAGTAAAAATCACTCCAAATTTTTCTCGATTTAAATATGTCAAAGAATGAATTTGATTATAGTTAGAAAGATTAAGAATCGTTACCAATAAAAAATATTTCAAAGTACAAACTGTAACTTCTATGATCGCATATAATTTAAAATGACGATAAACCAATCATTCATATAAAATTACTGAATTCTTTAAGCTCAATACTTCGGAAATAAATCACATGCTTGTTAACTAATGAAATAATAGTATTCAAAATCTAACAACAATATTAAGTAGCACTAGACAAAATATGTTGTCATAGATAACTCATTTACAATAAAACGTAATATTTGGTAAAATCATCACTAATTCAACAAGAAATCATAGTTAACCTTGAATTTAAGTTACAATAACAAACGATTAATTCCAAACCCGACAAATACAATCTATTAACAGTACTTTTTAGTATAGTATGATAATCTAAAAAATGAGTTACTAGGATTATAAATACATAGTGGATACCAAAACCAATCAATAAATATTAATCCCGATCTAAAACAAAAATTCCAAACCCATTGTTTTACTTTTTAGGAAATTCTGAATTCATTAAGACTAAGTTCCTAAATTAATTTATTGAACTTGAAAAATTTAATCACGTAAGTTAAAATACTAAAAACGATTAATCTTGTAAACTTTAAACTAAAAACTTGAAAATATAAATAATCTAGAGTTTTTGTAGTGACTTAGATAATTCTATCTAGATTAAACTCATACGTAACAATTATAAATATAAGTTTATAATTTAATATTAGCAAAATAACTAATAAATAATTGATAAGCAATTCAATAATAAAAATAAATAAATAAATAACTTTAATTTAACCGCTGCATGAATTGGATGCTTGGACATGAAGCAGCAGAGGATCGCTGCATTTCTAGCGCGCAACAGCAACACCCACGAACAGCATGGCAGGCCATTTCCCACACACAAGCAACAGCAGAAGACTGAATGGAAGACTCCCACGTGCTGTAGTTGGATGCCATGAATAGAAGCTGCTGGAAGCAGTAGAAGCCCAGTGCTCAAAATCTTGTCCACGCGCTGTAGGAGCCCTCTCAATGAACTAGAGATAACTGCATATTCTTTTCCACGCACAGCTGCTGTAGGAGACAAATGGCAAAAAGAAATCTCGGCTATAAGTGTTCCTCTTCAACGCACAGACAACGTGGAACAGAGGACAGCAACTTACAACTGAAGTCCACGCGTCACGCTGAAATAGAAGCCGCTGGATTGATTGAAGTCTGGACGATGTCACGCCCCGAGGGTACCCTAGTAGTAATAAACAAGTTACACTTGAATACTATCACTAGATTACCTTCAGAGAATGACAGATTTTCAAAACAACAGGATCTTTTAAGTTGCTTGATAAGAAATAACAAATATATGAGAGAAATGACTTAGTGAATAAACATTACAAACTTATTACAAACCATATAGTTCCTTTGAAATACACAACTAAATAATCTACTCTACTAGTACATAACTATCAAACTAAAATAGTTCTGTAGACTTCTAGCTTCAAAGCTCTTATCGGAGCCATATTCCTGGATGTAACTAACCAGGGTCGTAAAGTGAACCTGAAAAGACTGTAGGAGTATGAGCGAAACCACAGCTCAGTGAATAACCAGACATACCATACATCACACAAGTCATTAACAAATCATATGCAATGCAAGCACTCAACCATATGCACAGATACAAGTTTGGATGATCTAGAATCCAAATAGGAAAAAGATTTACGCCCTCTTTTAATGGGTTGAAGAACCAGCACTCAATGACCCACCTACCCAGGAGAGACTAAGTACACAGGAGAATCAACGATTTCTCGTTTTAATGTTATCACTTTGAATATAGTTGATTGAACAAACCATCTCCTGCAATCCCCTTAGAAACTCCCTAAGTATTAATCATTTCAAAGCGATTCTACGGACGACGTTCTTCGGTGCCTTTTAGTTCCTCATAGGACCACCAGACCAAAGAGAACCTTGGAAGACTCACACATTGGATCAACCAAGCAAAAATAGAGATCCGAAATATTAATACGTAGCAGACTGTCACAACCATATATGCAGTAATGCAAATCGTGCAATGCATGTTCATATTATTTTGTTAAGTCCATAATTCTTAATCAATTTCGGGGTGACCATACATTACACACAATCATCACTATACTAATGCACAACACCAACCATTTCATTATCGCTTATATAATGGTATTTTAACAATCATACATTCAAATCAAATCATACTTTCAACTGACATTCATTTGCTTATCTTGCATTACATATTTGACTTTCTACAATCACAACCAGTACAATATGACTGAATTACTCACCTGCTCATACTGCCTCAATCGTAATAATCCACTGGTAGATCCTCTAGTGAGTCAAAGTCACCTATTTAAAACAAAGTATTCATCAATACAATCTAGCTAGATCCCTATATGTGATTAGTGTCCTAGACTCGATATTAATACTTAGTATCGTCGTGTTTTTCCTATTTAATCTCACATAATTGTTTGGTTTTTTAGAAGTCACATTGCTTAAGAAATTAACTTATTTCAATTTCATTCTTATATATTTTATTTGTTTAAAACAAATATTTGACTAATATTACTTTAATTAACACTAAATATTTTCTTAATTGTAGGGTTTCAAAAGTTATTAGACATTAATTCTAAATAGATTTAAATTTTTATTATAGTCACTATCTACATTTTGTATAACATACATATATACATACTTAATAGTTATTATTATATATATATATAAATTCGGTTTAGGTTAGAAAAACTTTCGTTGGAGAAATTTTAACTGTAAGCCGGCTCAAGGCTGCCGGCCTATATCTCCAAGTGCCGGTGTAAATCATTTTGAAGAGAAAATTTCATATCGAGTGCACCGGTGTTGAAAGCTGCCAGCTTTCAACGTACGCCAGCCCTACGCCGCTGGCGATCTCTAGGTAACCGGCTTAGTCCATAATTTACGCGAAAAATTATTTTACGTAGCCTATGTTTGAGTGTAAGCCGCCTATAAGCCGTCGGCCTATCCATCTAAGCCGCCGGCGTACAGTGTTTACATTGCCGGCCTTGAGGCAGCGTTGCACTATTCATCATCTTCCTCCTCGGTTCGATTCTTTTTGTTGATTTTTATACGTTAAAAACTTACTTAAACTACTTCTAATGTTTATATATCATATATAAGGGTATATAACAACTTTCAACACGTTTAAACACATAAATATATAGATCTCGATTTTGTGAAAGTAAAACTAGAGTTTTAAAGTTTTACCTTGTTGGAGCTCGTTTGATGAAATCCGAAGCTTGTGTTTGTGTTTATTATGTTCCTAAGATGATTTTAAGTTAGTTACAAACCATAAATTTGAACGAAAATCCTTTGAATCAAGTCAACATACCTTTGAGCTCGTTTTTTAGGGTTTTTTGGCTTTGTTTTTCCTTTGATCCGAGTTGGTGGTTTATGATATGTTTGTTCTTTGTTTTTGATTTGTTTTGTTGGTTATCTAGAAGTGGATTCGTGCTAGGGGAAGTTTAGGAAATAATGAAGGTTGTTGGTTTCCTCATTATTAGCATTGAACACATATATAGAAGGAGAAGAAGGAGAGGTTGCGGCTTCGGTTTCTTCCAGATTTCCTCCAAATTTGATCTCAACTTGCTGTTGTTTTCATTGCATTTAATACTTAGATGAGTTGTCACCATTTGATAGGTTGTTGGAGTTGAGTTTGTTGACTTAAAATTTCATTATTGAATCAAGTTTCGGCTCCTCTTCCTTCCTCCACAATTTGCACCAAACTTAGCCAAAAAAACATACATATATGCATTAGTTTATTTATTTAATTAGATTTTGAGTTAATTATACGGGTTATACGGGTATAAATTAGCTAATATTTGGAAGTTTTCGTACAAAAATATGCTTACAAATTTATACAAAACGCTTAGATTTTCAAATAATACAAATTGAAGTTATATTATACGTAGTTAATTATTCGTATAATTTTATCCCCCGCGATTTGGATTTCTTAAGCTCATTAGGTCAATTTTTGTTTCAGGCTCCGATGGCTTAAGAAAACTCGGTTTAGAACAATAGCGTGATCTGATTATTTATTTGAAGTTTAGATTTTGAGTTATTCATCAGTTTATATTTTCGTTGTGTATTTAAAACCTTAACGGTTCATTTTTGGATCATCATTTTCTAGTTATAAGCGTATATAATCATTCATACAGTATTGAGCTTAATACAGAAACTAAACTATATTTATATCTCTAGTTTTGATACTAAACATAAATTCTTATTAGTAGTTTTTAATTTTAACTAGAAATCTCAAAATTAGGGTTTAAGTCTAAATATAAACTCATTACTACTCGTTATTCTAGTCTTGAATCATTATCGAGAAAAAAAACAATCATTTGATCTCTATATTCATGTTTTCTATATAAATCTATTTGTATACTAGGTTTTTGAGTTTAAATTTTAGATTATATCTTGAATTAGTTATTCAAGATACAAGATTTCGTTTTTGGTATTAACTAGGGTTAAAGAATTTCTTTATTCCATTCCTAAATCTTTCATTTATCCAAAAATCTAAATATTATCCTATTATTAGACTTCAATCAGAATCTAAATCTATTATCTAGTTTATATAATCTATTATGAAGTCAGATACTAATATGAAAAATTCCCGGGGTTTACAGGCGATGGCTTCACGAATTCTCCACATACACATGAGCAAGCTGCTTCCACATTCTTCACGAACAGAGCTATTGGAATCACGGGGAAACAATCCACGTACAGCACCATCAGAAATTCAAGCTGGAACAGAGCACCCACAAGCTGACTTTTACCCAACTTTGCTCCGAATTTAAACACACAATCTTAACTCGAAAATGACATACAATCCAACTAAAATACTCCACATGTAATCAGCATTAAATGCTAAGAATATCAGCTCAAGAAAACAACCAAAACAGTTCCAAATTTGCACTCAAATACCTAATAAAATTAAGCAACAACAGGAGGAATTCAACAAACACTGCAGTAGAGCTCCAATTTCAACCTTAGATCTGATCCGATTTTTGACCCAATTTTTGTGCAACTTGAGCTCCTATTTTACACACATAAACAACCTTAATTAACTACCAAACAAACACATTTAATTCCCTTTGAAATCAACCACAAATTTCACACAAACTCATCCAAAATTCATCCTCAAATTCGCATGAAATTCCACCCGAGAAAACAACAGCAGAAATGTATACTTTTCAAGTCCAAAATACCCTCCCATGTACCTAAATTTTAGCCTAACCTTTGTATGCATACATAAGCTTAAGTTGGCTACAAAACCAACTTAAAATCTCCCCAAACACAACCCAAAAATCTACCCCAAAAAGCTACCACGAATTTCATATATTCCTCTACTTGCTCACTTATTCAAACTTGTTTCAACATTCCAAAAATAAAGTGTAACTCTTTTTTATATCCTATAACATTACCCGAACATCAATACTCATCAACACAATTAAAACCCCACTTTAACTAACCCAAACAACACTAAAGAGCAAGGTAGATAACCTTGGTTCATCATAGATTCAAGTTGGAATCTAGACACAACAAGGTAAGAAAATAAAATAGATATATATATTAGCTTAGCTAGATAAATTTCCTTAGTTACTCATCTTCTTACTATCCTATTTATATCATCATTTCCATCAAGAATGAGGAGCTAATTTTAGCATCCAACCAAGGTAAGAATCATATTAATTTAAGTGTTCATTTTGTTTTATCTCTAGAAATTATCTTATAAACTTACTAAAATAGATCTAACAATATATTTATGTTATTTAGACTATTTAGTGTATAAATATATCAACTTGAAGATTTATAAGTGTAGAAATTCAAATCTTAGAAAGGAACAACCAAAACTACACTTAAACTACAACAAGCCAAATTGAACTTCAAATAACTTATGTAGACCATTCGAAAGAATGAATAAACTGTATTGATATATTTGTTTAAATCCAAAAACGACCCCACCAATGGAAAGAAAACGAAAAATCCTATGAAATCGACTATTTATTTGTTAAAAACGGATAAGAAACGAAGTAGATATGACAAAAACAAAATTTAGATTTCAGCTGCCAGAATTATACAAACAGAACGGGCTGTTCTTGTCTTTTTCGTCCCCTTAATGACTTTGTTTGATAAAAATAACACCATAAATGGATTGTACTCGGAAAATACAATGAAAATGACAATTTACTCGTCAAAAACGGATTAGAAATGAGTTAGATATGATCAAAACAAGTTTTGACTACAATTGTTAGGATTCACTTCAAAGCTATGCATGTTTTTCATAAAATTTTAAAATTGTACAAGTTTCTTTTCTTGAAAATAATTTCACTACTATAAAGTACTCTTCGAGATTTATAAAAATCAACTTTGGTTTTACAAGATTAGTGATAGAGTTTTATTTCTTTAATTAAGTAGCATTTATGCTCAAATGAAGCTTCAAATGAGATTCAAATTCATGCCAAATGCATCCTAAGGTTATGTATGCATTAGAGGGTAAATTTGGAATGTGTTAAAGTCAAATTAAGCTAATTTGAACAACTTTTTGGGGGCAGCTCATTTTTATCCGAATTTTCTTTTATTTCTTTCTTTTCTCTTCTTCTTCTTCATTTCCATTTCCATTTCCAAATTCCAAGCCTAATCTAAGAGCAATAGTAAGCTTTGGAAATCAAGTTCTCTTCAAGGCAAAGCATTAACATGTGAGTGGATTTAATTGTGATTGTTGTTTTTTTTTTCCTTTCTTGAAGTAGTTGTATGGATTATTTGATGAATTAAGTTTAATGTTATCTAAATGGTTTGTTCATGTTTGGGATGAGTTAGGAGTGTTATATGAGTGTGTGAGTTTGTGCATGTATGGTTGAAGACATATGAAGTGTTGGCAGGATGTGAAGAGGATTTGTGTAGGAAATTTAGAATGGATTGAAGTGGAATTTGAAGTGTTTAAATTGTGTTGATTCCATGATTTGAGTGGCTAGGATTGAGTAGTATAGATAGGAGTGAGCATATGAAGTGGGAAGTGTAGTTGAGGAAGGTTTTGAAGTGTTTTAAGAATTAAATTTTTTAAAGTATAAAAACAAGGGATTTATGTCTTAATGTTTAAGTCTGTTTTTAAAACGTACGCCGGCATCTGGGGATTCTACGCCGCCGGCGTAGAGGCGGTGTAGAAAGCCCACATAATCAATTTTCCTAACGCCGTTTGTTACGCGCCGGCTTTTACGCTAAAGATTTGCCAGCGTCTGTTCTTCAGAACGTACGCCGGCAATTTGAGTTTCTACGCCGCCGGCGTAGAGGCGGTGTTGAAAGTTCACAGAATCAAATTTCTTAAAGCCGACTGAACGCCGCCGGCTTTGCTAGAAAAGTCAGCCGGCGTTCTTTCTTCCATATTGTACGCTGCTGCTGGGAATCAAGGCCGCCGGCGTACATGTGAAGGCTGCCCGCGTACTTATGTAAGCGGCCGGCTTACACCTCTCTGGACGTTTTTGAAAACTTTGGTTTTGGATTCTACGCCGGCTCAAGGCCGCCGGCGTAGGATAAAGGCTGACGGCGTACCCTTGAACGCTGCCAGCGTTGGCAGTGTAATTTTCAGACATTGAACACCGGCTCAACCGCCGGCGTTGAGTACCGGCGTATCCCTGAGCTTTTTGAATTTTAAAACTTTTTCTAAAATTTTCCGAAGTTTGTTATTTGAGCAATTAAGTATTTATTAACGATTTGGATATAATAGGACTTTAAATGCTTATTGTGACTTTGTATTCAATTATTTGGATTTCTTTGATTAATTGTGATATAGATATAATATGTGTATAATTGTGAGAATGAAATCTATAATTGTTGATTTATTGATTATTGTGATATTTCTATTTCAGTTAAGGATTCTTCGGTTAGTTCATCACCGAGAGATCCTAGTTATATACTAACGGGTTCAGGTACGCAATAACTTGTTTGATGTTTGCTAGGATAGGCATTCTAATTTGACCTAAATTGATTCGTTAACTTAAATTTGAATGAATTGGATGTCTATTACGCTGTTTAATCTGGTCCGAGGAGCAGCAAACCTGTCATGATGCAATGACATGTTAGCTAGGCGCTTAACCAAGTCATGATGCAATGACTTTACCATGATGCAATGGTACGCTATGATGCAATAGCGATTCTTTTGGTTAAGTGGGTAGCCGATAGGGGGAATAGTATCTGAGTAACGTTTGCTTAAACTTAGGGGGAAATACCATGATTTAGTTCAAAGTTTATGGGAACTTGTGAACTAGGCTCATGTTATGGACTGAGTTTAAGTAGAGTCGGGCAACGGCTTTTAAACCCTAAATGAAGCTATTATCTTCATGAAATAGATATAGGAGATATAAGTATTCGGACTGCTTATATCAACCCCCTGAGCAGCTGCTGTTACTCAGGATCCCTGATTCCCGAAGTGTGACCGGGGTTTGAATACCCTCTTGTTGATTTGTGAAAGAAATGTAATAAAGATAACCACGTTCTATGATGCATTACATCAATTGATGACTTGTTTTGCATTGGTTATTGTGTACTGGGCCTCTGGCTCACTTTTGCTGCTTTGCAGGTATTGGAGACGAGTATTATGATGACTTGGGCTATGGATCCGATTTCGAGAGATTTCTGGATGAGTGGGACGAATAGGATCCGATTACCCTGGACTTTTGGAAGACTTTTTGCTAAGGATAAGCTATGTATAGAAAGCTTGTTAGTTAAGCTACCTTAAGATCCTTTAGGATTCTCATGTTTCGAGAAAACATGTGATTTTTGTAGTGTCATGTATTGGCACTAAATGATGTTTATATGATGTAAATGTATGTATAGATTGCTTTTGTAAGCAATCTTGTTTTGTTTAAAAGTTCTTTACAAAGTTTAGTGATTTTGATCAAACAATTTTCATAAACTGTTAGTTTTAGGACAACCTTACATATAATGTGAAAACATTATATGTGGTTGGGGATTCGGTACTCTAAGTCTCGGGATTTAGAGGATCGGGTCTTTACAGATAGTATCAGAGCTATGTTTATGAAATTGTTTGATTAAATAGTGGTGACTTGACCTTAGATGCGGTGAGTTAGTTAGACATATATAGGACTTGTTTATATTAAGTTTTATGTTTGAATGTCTAACTGGTTTATTAATTGTTTTGATATTGATTTGACCTTGTAAAATTATTATATGTCATACATATGTTGCATGTTTGTTTAAAAGATGGATAGGTCACGAAGAGTAACCCGACAATCTTCGGAAAGAGAAAGTATGCCACCTCCTTCTCAGTCTACTATTTCAGCTTCTGCATCAGCTAGTATTCCAGCTTCTACTTCGACTCCATCACCGGCTTCGGCTTCTACTGCACCAAATCCACAGCCTCCTCAAATGCCAGCATATCCAGCTATGCCTCAGATGCCTACGGAGATCCGAATAATGTGCTCACTATGTTTCGAGATATGTTTGCAATAGTTCACAGTACCAACAAATGATGTATCAACAACAACAACATTTATGCAGCAATATCATCCACCAACTGTGAGAGAAGAGCAAGTACCAATGGGAGACCGGAATGAACAAGTCAAGTTGCATGATTTTGTAGACTGGTACCTGATTTTGATGGAACTGTTTTGGATCCGACTCGAACGGAAGGTTGGATAGTGGAGCGAGAAAGCGTTTGCAGCTTGTGAAGTGCCTGAGCATAGGAAAGTTGATTTGGCTATATATATGTTGAAGGGAGATGCATATAATTGGTGGAGATTGAATAGTGAAGGATATGTAAGACCGATACCATGGAACAGATTTAAGGAAGCCTTTTTCTTGCAATACATTCCATCCACAGTGCGGGAACAAATGATATCGAGTTGGTTGAGTCTAAGGCAAGGAAATAAAACTGTTGAAGAATATCATGCAGAATATTGCAGATTGCTTCGATTTGCGGGTACAAGTTACAATGATGAGAGCATGAAGGTTCAAAAGTTTCAAGATGGCTTGAACATGGAGATTAAGAGTGAGTTAAGAAGTTTCAATTGTCAACACTGTCTGAAACAGTAATCAAGGCAAAGTTAGTGGAACAAATTAATAATGAAAATAAAGCTCAGAGGGATAGACGTGCTACATTTATGGGCAAGAGATCGGTGACATCCTACACTCCTTATTCAAGGTTTGGTAATGTTAACAAAGGCAAGCGACCATATTTGGGTAAGAAACCAAGCTCGGGACAAGTGGTGAAGACTTCTATGCCATCCATTCCATTTGATAGGCGATGCCCTATATGTTTTGGGCCTCATGAATCGTTTCAATGTAAATGGACTCCTGGAGCTTGCTTTGCATGTGGGAAAGTTGGTCATAAAGCTTCTGATTGTCCTGAACCTAAATTGAAGCCCATCTTTTGTGCTCATTGTCAACAAAGAGGTCATCATGTGGCAAATTGTAAAGAAAAGCCGAGGAATGAAGGACCGAACTTTGGAAAGGGAATGACAGCTGCTAGAGTGTTTGCTTTACAACAATGTGAGAAAGCTCCTTCGGTTGATACACTGGCAGGTATAATACAGATTGCAAATCATCCTGCATATACTTTAATTGATACTGGTGCTACTCATGCATGTATTGCTGAAAGCTTTGTGAATGAGTGTGGTTTGTCTTCTGAAGTGTTGTATGATAGAGTGATGAGTGTGAATACTCCTTTTGGTGTGCAATCCAAAGAGCCATGTGTATGTAGGAATGTTGATGTTGTGATTTCTGATGAAAGCATGCCAATAGATATGTTAGTTCTGCCTTTAATGATTTTGATGTTATTCTTGGAATGAATTGGTTGAATCTTTACAAAGCTACAATAGATTGTAGTAAAGCGGAAGTGAGTTTTGAGTTGGAAGGTAGAAGACTACTTCATGTGTTGGAAAGAAGGAGACCGAGTATGTATTCTATGGAATTGTGGGAGAAGGATATGGAACTACAATGGGTAGTGAAGAACTCCGAGTTGATATGGTGCCAGTAGTAAGGGAATTTTTGATGTTTTTCCTGATGAATTACCCGGTTTGCCACCGGATAGGGAGATTGATTTTGGGATTGATTTGATACCAGGAACTACACCTATTTCTAAAGCTCCATATCGTATGGCTCCGGCTGAGTTGAAAGAATTGAAAAGTCAGTTGGAGGAATTACAACACCTCGGGTTTATTCGTCCAAGTATTTCTCCTTGGGGTGCTCCGGTATTATTTGTTAAGAAGAAAGATGGAAGTCTAAGAATGTGTATAGACTATAGAGAATTGAATCAAGTGACAATCAAGAACAAGTATCCACTTCCTCGAATTGATGATTTATTTGATCAACTGAGAGATGCTGCATTGTTTTCCAAGATAGATTTGAGATCCGGATATCATCAACTCAAGATTAAGCAACAAGATATATCCAAGACGGCTTTCAGAACAAGATATGGACATTTTGAGTTTATGGTTATGCCTTTCGGTTTAACAAATGCCCCTGCTGCTTTTATGGATTTGATGAATAGGGTATTTAAGGATTATTTGGATCAATTTGTAATAGTCTTCATTGATGATATATTGGTGTATTCAAAGAATGTGGAAGACCATGAGAAACATTTGAGACTTGTATTGCAAAGATTGAGAGAGAGGAAGCTTTATGCTAAATTTAGCAAGTGCAAGTTTTGGTTGAGAGAAGTTGCATTCTTGGGACATATCATTACAAAGGAAGGAATATCTGTTGATCCGGAGAAGATTAGAGCGGTATTGGACTGGCCACCACCGACAAGTGTCACGGAAGTACGAAGTTTTCTGGGTTGGCAAGCTATTATAGAAGATTTGTACAAGGTTTTTCCAAAATCGCTTCACCATTAACTAAGTTGACGAGAAAATATGTGAAGTTTGATTGGGATGAAGATTGTAATCGGAGTTTTCTTGAGCTGAAGGAACGATTGTTTCTGCACCGATTTTGGCATTACCAGTTAGTGGAGAAGAGTTGTGATTTATAGTGATGCTTCACTTCAAGGACTCGGATGTGTTTTGATGCAAGATAATCGAGTCATAGCTTATGCCTCAAGACAATTGAAGCCCCATGAGAGGAATTACCCAATTCATGATCTCGAGTTAGCCGCGGTGGTATTAGCATTGAAGCTTTGGAGACATTATTGTTTGGTGAAAAGTGTAAGATATTCACGGATCACAAGAGTTTGAAATACATTTTCACTCAAAAGGAATTGAACATGCGACAACGAAGGTGGTTGGAGTTAATAAAGATTACAATGTTGAAATTTTGTATCACCCGGGAAAAGCTAATGTGGTAGCCGATGCGCTCAGTAGAAAGAAATCGATGAATGTGGAATCTTGGTTACTATCAACGGAATTACAAGAAGATCTTCAAAGGATGAATATTGAGATAGCTATGGAAAATGTTGACATTATGCTAGCGAGTTTATCATTGCAACCGACGATTCTGGATCAAATCAAGCAAGGACAACTTGAAGAACCGGAAGCCAGAAAGTTGAAAATAGATAGGTAAAAGAGGAGAAAAGAGATGAGGATTGATGATAAGGGTATTATCAGGTTTAAGGATAGAATTTATGTACCGAGATCTATGATTTGAGACACCAAATTATGAAGGAAGCACATTCCTCCTCATATTCAATTCATCCGGGAAACACGAAGATGTATCGAGACTTGAAGCGACATTTTTGGTGGGAAGGAATGAAGAAGGACATTGCAAGATTTGTCTCTAAGTGTTTGGTATGTCAACAAGTGAAGATCGAGCATCAACGGCCTGGAGGAGAATTGCAACCATTGAAGATTCCGGAATGGAAATGGGATGAGATAACTATGGATTTTGTGACGGCTTTAAAAGACAGTAGCCAAGAATGAAATGATTTGGATCATGTGGATCGACTCACGAAATCATCACATTTCATTCCACTGAGAGTCGGGTATTCACTTGAAAAATTGGCTCAGATTTACATCGAGAGATAGTGAGATTACATGGTATACCAATGACCATTACTTCAGATAGAGATATAGATTTGTCAGTCGATTCTGGAAAAGTCTTCATGAAGCTCTTGGAACAAAGTTACAATTTAGTACAGCTTTTCATCCACAAACTGACGGGCAATCAGAAAGGACAATTCAAATTCTTGAAGATATGCTTAGAGCTTGTGCATTGGATTTTGGAAAGAATTGGGATGAACACTTACCTTTGGTTGAATTTGCTTACAATAATAGTTATCAGCATCGATTCAGATGGCTCCGTATGAAGCGTTATATGGAAAAATGTAGATCTCCTTTGCATTGGGATGAAGTGGGCGAGAGAGTGTTGATTGGACCTGATTTGGTACAACAAGCTGTTGATAAGATTCAAATGATCAAACAGAGATTGAAAGCTGCTCAAGACCGATATAAAAGTTATGCCGATTTGAGAAGAAGACCTTTGGAGTTTGAACTTGGAGATCATGTGTTTCTCAAGATATCCCCGACTAAAGGAGTTTTCAGATTTGGTGTGAGGAGTAAATTGAATCCAAGATACATTGGGCCATATGAAATATTGGAAGGATCGGGCCATTAGCTTATAGATTGGCGTTACCACCAAGTTTGTCAGGTGTTCATAACGTTTTTCATGTGTCTCAGCTTAGAAATGCATATCGATTCCGATGCAATATTGGATACAATCAACCAGAGATACTACCAGATTTGACTACTGAGAAAAGCCAATTAGAATTTTGGGAAAAATGGACAAAGAATTGAGGAATAAAGTCATACCAATGGTAAAGGTCCAATGGAGTAACCAATCTGAAAGAGAAGCGGTTTGGGAAGTAGAGTGTAATGAGACAGAAATATCCGGAACTTTTTGAGTAAGAAGGTGAGTTAAGTTTCGGGGACGAAACTTCTTGAAGAAGGGAAGAATGAAATGACCTAGATTTAATTCTATTTAAATTCATGTGTTTATTTATTATTTAAATTGTTGAATTGAATGAGCATGGTTATGTTGTTAGTAGTCTAAAATGTATTATTTTGCATATATATATGTTGAATTAATATCTTTGTTTTATATGTATTAATGTGTGTATGTAAAATTATTAATGTTGTCTTTTGTACATTAAGTGTTAAGTTAAGTTAGATTTATAAAAATCAACTTTGGTTTTACAAGATTAGTGATGAATTTTTTCTTTAATTAAGTAGCATTTATGCTCAATAAGCCAAATGAGATTCAAATTCATGCCAAATGCATCCTAAGTTATGTATGCTTTAAGGGTATTGAATGTTAAAGTAATTCTACTTTTTGGGGCAGCTCATTTTTATCCGAATTTTCTTTCTTTCTTTCTTTTCTTCTTCTTCTTCTTTCCATTTCCATTTCCAAATTCCAAGCCTATCTAAGAGCAATAGTAAAGCTTTGGAAATCAAGTTCTCTCCAAGGCAAAGCATTTACATGTGAGTGGATTAATTGTGATTGTTGTTTTGTTTTCCTTTCTGAAGTAGTTGTATGATTATTTGATGAATAGGTTTAATGTTATCTAATGGTTGTTCATGTTTGGGATTGAGTTAGGATGTGTTATATGAGTGTGTGAGTTTTGTGCATGTATGGTTGAAGACATATGAAGTGTTGGAGGATGTGAAGAGGATTTGTGTAGGAAATTTAGAATGGATTGAAGTGGAATTTGAG